>VDFB02278580.1:0-26169 GCA_007258455.2 Sequoia sempervirens
AGTGTCAACAGGACAACAGGGTCATGAGGATGCAGTGCTTAAAATTTCAAATCGTTCTGAGCTTCAGGGATACAAAATCAGAGGGCTTACTATAAATAGCAGGGCATGAAAAGCTGGCGAAAACGAGGAAAAAATTCTAAGTCTGGAACTTCATCCTGCAGCCATGGCAAAATGCGCCCAAGTAGATGAGGAAGCATGGAAAATTTCTAAGTATGAAGCTCGTCCTCCACCATGCCCAAAATGCGCCCATCCAGCAATGAAGTCAAAGAAAGTCAACACTTTTCATCCTTCTGCCTAGCCTAAATGCGCCTTCAAGGTAATGCCAAGCATAAAAAATTCTAAGTATGAGGATTCATCCTTCACCTAGGCCAAAATGCGCCCAAGAGAGAAGTGAGTCAAAGTGGTCAACAATTTTCATCCTGTAGGCATGGCAAAATGCGCCCAAGGGAAGTTGAAAAATATTCTAAGTGTTGAGGTTATCCTCCACCACCCTCCAAATGCGCCCATCCTGCAGCTGGGTAGAAATGCGCCCAAAAGCAAATAGGTCAAAGGAAAGTCAAACAAATTCATCCTTCTCCATAGGCAAAATGCGCCCAAAAACATGCATGTGAAGACGAAAACAAGGGAGGTGAAAGGTCACAGAAGGACGTGGTAACATGCT
Source organism: Sequoia sempervirens (assembly GCA_007258455.2). NCBI lineage: Eukaryota > Viridiplantae > Streptophyta > Pinopsida > Cupressales > Cupressaceae > Sequoia > Sequoia sempervirens. Next base: position 662 of record VDFB02278580.1, read on the forward strand.
TTATCCTCCTCTACATCAAAAATGCGCCCAAAGATGAAAGCAAGTCAACAAGTCAATGAGTTTCATCCTTCATCAAGGCTAAAATGCGCCCAAGCTAGAAAAAATTCAAAAGGTCAAAAGAATTCATCCTCCTCACCCCCCTAAATGCGCCTAAATGAGGTCAAGTAGAGACAAAAAATGGAAGTTGAAGAGTCATCCCCCTTGCATGTCTAAATGCGCCCAAGTTGAGGTTGTAAAAGTAAATGATAAGTGGTAAATGAGGTAAAAGGTGTTGAAAGTACTCCAAGGCGTGGTCGATACAAAGGTAAATGCTAGGCGTGATTTTAAAATTCTTCCTCAAGTCCTAAATGCGCCCAAGGTGATATGTGTTAGAAAATGTTGCAAGGTGATGAATGTGTTGCCTAGGCGTTGGAAGTGAAGACTTCTAGCAAGGGTAGTATGCGCCCAAGGAATAGGGTGGAGGAATTTAAAGATGCTAGGCGATGAATTTTTTTTTTCAGAGGCAAAGATGAATATCCTCCTTCACACATGATATGCGCCTAAGGTGGTGAGTGATGAAATTTTTTTTTCCTAAGGCGTTGGAGCATCAAAAATATTTTTCAAATGTGAAGTAAAATGCAAAGTGGCGAGTGAAAAATAAAATGTGCTAGGCGCCCCCATGAATAAAATTTTTCTAAGTGAAGTTGATGTTCTTCTCACTGGCAAACGAATAAAATTTTCTAAGGCAAAATTTCAGAGTGCAAGGTGATTTAAAATATTTTCTAAGGCAAAAATATTTTCTTCTTAGAAAATACGCCTAGAACTCAAGGTGATGAATTTTCTTCTTAGAACACCGGAAAATTTTTCAGGGATGAAGTCAGATATGGATGATAATGCAGGATGAATTGATAGAATTTCTCAAGTGAGAGCAACACAGGATGATCACTGGCGAAGAATGGATTTAATTTGATAGAATAATATTTTCTAAGGTTTAAAATTTAAAAATTAAATGAACCCGTTCGTTGGGTACCCATGGATTCGAAGCATTCTGGAGAAAATTCTCTTCTGGGTACTAAACATTTGTCATGATAGATGGATTTCTATGTCTTCCGCACTTCGCCAACACTTTTTCAGTGAAGAATTTGATCAGTGCTCAAATTGTGAATTTTCCTAAGGGAAAATTCAAAATTCTCTAAGGCAAGATGAATAAAATGTGTTTTCAAAATGAATTTCTCCGAATGGTGAATTCGAAATGAGTTGCCTAAATGATTTTGATGGAATTCTTCGATGATGAATTTTCCAGAGCTGAGGAGGAGTTAAATTCGAATTCAAGTGACAGAGCTCCGGCTGGTGAATTAAAAAGATGAATTTGAATCAAATTTTTTGAAAATAAATTCAAAGATGCCAGTCAAAGTCGAGTTTCTAGAAAAGCAAGATTCCTGACGTCGAGAGACAAGTGTTAGAAACACCAGAGAGGGAAATTCGAATTCTTGAAGTGGAGTAGTGGAAGTTTAATGCACTTCCTATACTTAACTCCTCCTAGAATTCGACTTTGGCTATAAAATTCAGACGTTTCTCACTTGTTTTTCACAGTTGGAGAAGTACGAATTTGCTCTAAGTGAAGATTGTTGCGAAGCATTGCTGAGGCTTGAGGAGTTCGAATTTTTTTTAGGCTGAGGTGTTGCTGAAGTAGAGCTAAGAGGGACGACTTGACTTGAGTTGGTTTCCAAAATTTGAAGTGGAGAAATTTGAATTTCAAAGGGGAGTTTGCTGGAGTTCGAAGTTATTGCTGAAGTTTAAAGTTGCAACTTTTGAAGGTGCGCACTTGCTGATTGCTGGAGCTTGATTTGTTGCTGATTGGAAGTTGCCAAAGCTGAGAAAGACGCCTTGAGGGGAGGAATTTCAAAGAGTTTAAGAGGTGCGAACTTGTTGATTGAAAAAGTGTGAATTCAAAGTTGCTTGTGAGGTGCGCACTTGCCAAGTGCGAAATACAAATCTGCCAAAGTTCAAGTTGCTGATTACTAGTGGGCGATTCTATTAAAGATTGAAGATTGCTGATTGAAGTAGGGAAGTCACTAAAGTTTACTTAGAGACCTTTTCTAAGTGTTGAAGTTCAAGAGAAGAAGCTGAGGTTTGCGAATAAGAAATGTTCTAGAAGTCGACTGCAGCCCCTATACAATGTCTTATTTATTTTATAAGTTAATTTGCTGATGAATGTTTGTTGTGTTGCAGATGGCTGAGGCAAGGGCGACTGGCAAAGATAACAATGGTGCATCCAGACAAGCAGCGATTAAGAAGCTGAGCAAGACATTCATGCCAGAATCAAAATTCATTTCGAAGTTGGGCAAGCTGACAGATACCAACTTGGACTCTGTCAACCTAGAGACCTTCAAGAACAGAATGTTGGGGATTGGAAGTCATCGACCTTCAACCACTTCGCACAATATTGTTCGAAGTGGATTATATGCAGCTGCTGGTTTCCCACCAACCATTCAGTGTTCGGAGCTGATGATGGAGTGCGCCAATTATTATGAGAAGGATCACAGATCGATCATGTCACCAGATGGCCAAGTGCTAGCCAATCTTACTCCTGCTGCCATTGGTGAGGCTTTCGGGATCCCAGTGCATCGAAATATGGTTTACAAATCCAGAGAGAGCTGAGCGAATGTATGCCTCTGCATTCAAGAGATGCACGGAGACAATCAACACTCACTGGATGAGCACTCCCAAGCCTTCTCGTACAAAGTTGCCGAAGCAAATCATAGTGGATGACTTGAAGCAAGAATATTGTGATCTCATTATGATGCTGAGCAAAGTTGGTGGTTGTGCACAGTCATTCATTTTTGAGCCTTGGATGTTTTATTATATCAACCTTGTGCTGGAAGGGAAAGATTATGTCAACTGGGCTGTGATGAACAGTGACAATTTGCACGAGCAGCTCCTGAGCCTTAGAAGGACGAAGACATTTTATATGAGCTCCTACATCATCTATATGTTGGCTCGTATAACGAAGTATAGGGGGATTTCTTACAAGGAACCTGTTGGTTGTGGCTCCCACCAATTCAAGATTCATGAGGCTTGTCTGCAGCTACATTTGGTGAGTACCACCCATTACAAGCGCGTCAATGATGCCTTCACCATGCACATTACGAGATTGCTTCAGGAGCGGTTGCACCACAGAATCTCGAGGGAGGCCCAAGAGTTGATTTAAAGGTATGGGTGCTGGTTCATTCAGTTTCTGAAGTTTTCTTACATTAGGCTGCAAGGTTTTTCATCGTACCCATATAGGCTGCCTAAGTACCCTACGGATAGAATTTTAATGTTAGAGATATCTAGGCAATTGATTGCCTATGATAAAATTCAAAAGAAAAAGAAGGGAGGGATTGAATTCCCAATTGTCATGGGCAACTCGGATGAGGTGTGTCCTTCAATGCAGGCAGCTAGAGAGGCGGAAAGTGAGCTTCAATTTTATCACGTTTCCTATCACACCAGCCGACAGCACTATGATCCACATCACAACATCAAATGGGTACTGTCAGAAGAATTTAAACATAAAGCAAATATTGAGGATTACTGGGCTGATGCATCAGATGAGATTGAATTCAGGAAAAGAATGTTCTCTCGGTTGCCAATTACTTTGGTCGAGGGAGTGTGAAGAGTTGTTTAGGTTCGAACCCGAGGTGAATGAAGATATGGATAGTTTCCATCAGATTATGCAGCCCGGTGAGAGATGCTAAAGCCACGCTCAGTTAGTCGAGGTAGGAGGTTCGACTTGGACACACTTTGCATTCCAGTCTTGACATTTACTAGAGCATGGGTTGACAGGCGTGTGAGTAGATTGAAGAGTAGGTCGATTGCATTGACTTACAATTTGATGGGAGATCACAGGACACCCACCACTGGCAGGAAGAAACAAATCACACGAGGTCCAGAGTCCAGAAAGAAAGAGTTAGTTCGATAGGAGCCCGTTCAGCCAGAGCCTCCACGAGTTGAGTCACCCATGCCATTGGAGACATGTTCTCCAAGTATCCAAGAGGTTTCTTTGTTTGCTGATCAGAGGAAATCACGTTGAATCAAGTGCAAGTAGTACAGGATAATAATCAGCCTCCACGGAGAGAGTCAGTTGGCCAGAGCGTCAACGTACCTAGCAGGGTTGATCAATAGGATGATGAGGGGACTATTATTGACCCTCAGTTTTAGTAGGACTTAGAGGTGGCTATGGATGATGTTGATGATATAGTTTTAGGAGACACTCAGCCCCTTGAGGACAATGAGCCTCGCCAGAATGATGTAGAGGTTGAGCAAGTTCAGGAAGTTGAAGGCATGTACTTGGCGGTCGTTGAGTTTGCAGCGAGAGAGAAGGAGCGGGAATGCACTGCTGGACGAGGATCTTCTAGAAGACTAATTGTGGGCATTTATTGCCTTTTCTATTTTTTGGGAGTGAGTGGGAATCTTTGTTCATTTATTACACCACTCCCCATTCTAGCAGTTTTTAGGGTTAGGGCTGAGGTGGCACGATCTTAGCCACTCTATTGATTGTAACCCTAGCCGTCTTTTGGGACTTGGCTATCTATAAAAGGGGGAGTCCCCCTCATTTGTAATGCATTAGAAATTAGAGGAGACATTGGATCAGACATTAGCATTAGAGCTAGAGCTAGAGAGTAGAGCATAGTAGACATTTTGCTTAGTGTGGTGAAGAAAGAAAGTTTTCCTTTGAAAACTTTTGTGGAGATTGTTGTGTAATACTTTCATGATAATAGATCTTTTCATTGATGGTGGAATTCGTCTTTGTCATGAATAGCTAGCAAGGTCTCTTCTTCCTTTCGGATCCAAGTAGCATAACTTTCATTTCATGCAAGTAGTTTACTTTGATGTGTGATGTTTTATTGAGGTAGCTTCGTTTTATTCCATACCACTAAGCGGCTTGTTGATGATAAGTTCGCCTTGCGAGGTCAACTGGAAATTATCTTGAGTTTAACTTCGATTGTGATTTGTATACTTATATGCGTCGTTTTGATGGTGTATGTATGCTAAGTTGTAATCTGAACATCCTTTGCTATCCCTTTGAAGATTGCACTGATTTTGCTGAAGCTGTCCGACGTGAGGCTAGGTGAAATTTGGTTGAAGTCTGCCAAAATCGAGCTCCACATATCCTGCATTTAGAATAGAATATAAGTTTCTTAGGCCCTACACTCCTTTACTTTCAGCACATTTCTGATTAGTTTTAGGAAAACGAACTCATTGCCAAATCATCCACTTTATACAAATCCCTTCAAATCATCCATTTATTGTTAACTGCAAGAACCCTGAACAATTGTGTAAGTCCCCTCGTAAGAACACAGCAATACACATCAACCAACTGAGGGTGTTCAAGTATTTCGGAACCTTGGAGTTGAACGATGTGATCTATCTCAAAATCTTAGCACACATAATACTTTGATCAAGAGAGAACGAAGTAGCCTTGGACTATTTTGTTCTCTTGTTTGAGTCTGATCACAAAAACCATGTCAGCGAGGAAGTCAATGCATACTTCTTCCATCTCAAGAAATCTCTGTAAAAGCTTGATGTCATTGTGATCTGCTAAATCCGAGCCATAGAACTTTATTTTTGTAATCAACCTGGTTGCTACAAGCCATTTGCGAGAAACCAGTGAACATTGAATGACTTCTTTGAGGCTTAGTCCTGGCAAGATATGAAAGCAAATGATGTCTTCTAAGAGCTTCATTATAAACAAGTAAAAAAGTGTCTAATTATAAGAAAATAGTTTGGCTAATAAACTATTGCAAAAAAGACGTGCATCAAATACTTGACAAGGATCCTACTAATTAGTTTTTGCTATTTAGCATTGACATCTACATCGGAAATTTAAGTTTTTCTTTTGGATATCTTAGAACTATCATAATTACACATAGAAGCCGAGGCGATGTCTTGACATGACACAATATATTATGTCCTTGGCAGGTTATTGATTATGAATATGCTTATCTATTCAGCGTGCATTGTGTATACACATGTATCTCTTTATTAGACTATAAACCTCATTAATGCATTATGTCTATTTTTTTATATATGGCATATATTAATTTATCGGAGTATCCATTTTTTCATTTATTGTCATAAAAGGTTGTGTTTCACAAGATTGTGTAGTGTAAAATCTTTTTTGGTGGCAGCTTATGTATGGCTACATGTGCCAAATTGTACATATAGTATTGATGGTCGTAAAACATAGTTGGTGGGGATGTCAGAGCTTTTTTTGTATTAATGGTGTGTTCAAATGTTTTTTTAGAAAGAACAAACATTTTCTAATACAAAAAAGCTGTGTTTTTTTTTTCTTCGTTGTTTCGATTAGAAGTGAAGAACAAAGATTGGAAATTGAATACGTTTGTTGTTTCTAATTACTATAGAGTATCATTTTCTAGGTATGACAGATATAGCTTTCAATAAAGCATGGTTGTGTTGAAAGTAATTGTAGAAAATCTAGGTTTCTTTTCTGTTATTATAATATACTCTGATTTTATAGAAAGTACAAATACGATTGTCAATAAACCTTGACTATATCAAGTAGGAAAAAGTGTTGTAATCACAATTGCTTTGATAGTTTTCCAAATAAACTTTTGGAAAAACATGTAACAATTTTTCTTATAATAAAAATCCAAAATAGAAATATGGTATATGCTAAAAATTGTTAGATAGAAAGAAAACATAGTTTGCAAACCACTTTATACAAAAGCTATACTTTACAAAATTAGTAGTTCTGATAACTAGGTGATTGCTAATTGAATAAAGTAGAGAAAAATTGTCAATTGGACTGGTGCAATTCTAGAAAATTGTTTAGGAACTGGAGATCTGTATCATAGAGACTATTTTGTACTTGATTGTGCAGATAAAATCTAACTATTTTTAGAAAAGGGGCATTTTTGAGGATGCGATGTAGTAATAGGATACTATCTTCAAAGTTCTCTTTCACATCATTAATTTTTAGTATGAACTTCTTCAAGTTTAGAAATGTGAGGGCCAAGTGTGGTAATCCCATTGTCTGTTTCCAAAATTGTAGTCAACGGAAAGAGAAAAGTGCAAATAAACAAAACTGAATAGGAAAAGAAAAAAGCTACTTACTTGTGTAAAGGGTGCTAATGGAAAATCGTTGGGCAATTCTTGCATTTGTGGAAAGTGTTGCAATAGTTTGATATATTTGTTATATAGAAAATCAGAGCTATAACATTTTATATTCTTTAACGATTTTGTTGTTGCAAGGCATTTGTGAGAAACAACTAAAATCAAATTACTTCTTTGAGAGTAAGCCTTGTAAAAATATGAAAGCAAATCAATTCTTCTGGAAGGTCCATGGATTATGTGCTGGAAACTTATGAATGCAGACTTTTAGAAATGTATATGAATAGGATGACATAATTAGAATTTATAATAAGAGTCTTTGCTTTATTGTATTTGTTGTTCAAGGATACAGTTTCAACAAGACATACATAGTAATGAGTTGGAAGAGAAAAGAAAGTGGTTTGATTATGTAGATTTTTAGTGCAAAAGGTATAGCAGAGCAACAAAATTTAGATTCTTGGTTATCAACATAAGTCAAAATTTGTTTGCTTTCCTATAAGTCCATAGTAAATATATGCCAAATTGGAAAAGGCAAGTGGGCATTAGATTGAGGTGGAGATCATTAAAGAACGTGAAAATGATCAAACCAATGAATCAAATAGTATCGCAATGTACAATACTATGCAGATGTGTTTTATTTATAACAATAAATTAGTGTGTATTTGTTGTTGGTTTATCGAGCTGTATTCTTTTTCTTGTAGCTTGTTTTGTTGTGATGATGCATGAGGCTGACACGTGTGTAAGGGTTGTTTCACTTAATTTTAGTAAATGACTATTAATTATAAAACAAAACAAATTTACTTACTGGTGTCTAAAATGCTTGGAAACCCTAATTTTGGGTGGAGGAAATCATGAAGACATTGCAATCGATCTCTGGATACCATGGAAAGCTCTGGTAATCTCAGTTTATGGTCTAGCTCTTACTTTTATGGTGTTAAAACCCCTTATTTCAATGGGGAAACATCACATTCAACATTATTACTGGCTCGCGTGAACTAGAACGACTCCATCAACCCAGTTTCATAATTTTAAAACATAATTGCCAATATTTTGATTACTTAGATCGTCAAGCGGCTCAGATGGAGTCAACTAAGTTTGAAAAAAATGATCTAAATTGTCCTCAAGATTAGACCAATGAGAACATGCCATGTGGAAAAACCTTGCATTGCCACCTTGACCTCCACCATCCTTTGGAAAATCCTTGCATATTTCACTTGTTCAATAGTACTTTTAACATCCAGGATGATGCCATGTATTAGCCGCCCACTATCCTGCAAGAAGATTGGACCTAGTTAATGACTTGCTACAGGATGGCAGGGAATGACCCAAATTGATTTAGCATATTTTGTCTTGACCATTAGATCTTGAGAGAACTATTATTGCCACATTCAAACCTTATGAGGCCTACCAAAGAGACCTACCATGTGGTACATTCTCGTTATCTCGCACTATCTTTTTCTTGAATATTTTAATAGCTATGGGCTGGTGGGCAACCAATGAGAGTTGAGTTGTGGGGCTAGGATGAATCCTTAAGAGCTTTTTAAATGCACGTGCTTTAAGTTTTTACTTAAAGAGGGGCCATCCCTAGGTTGACATAAAGGGTTATGACTTAATTATTCTCATACCTGTGCTAGGAACATAATGCAACATTATAACATTTTTCAGTTTACTAAACTTAGGGCATAGAAAATATTTTAGAATGAGCACAACCAGTATTTGCTAGGACAAAAGGGGTCGGTAAACCAATGACACCAATGGCTCAAGTCATGACTTAAATGACTGGGTACGGGTAAACACGTGCGAATGGTCTATTAGAACAAAAGGTTAAGGCCTTTACATTATTTAGAGTTTTAAGAGAGTTTTAGTTGTAAGAATGAACCCTTAGTAGACGAAGAACGACACCCTAACCCTCAAACGACTAGTGAATGACAAAATTTTGAAATGTTACCATGGGACTAGTAAAAATTTCCAAATGAGCCCACTAGGGATCAAGTCTTGTTGAGTGAAAATCCCCAACGCCTTAAGGGATGAGGCCGAGATTGTGCCCTAGGCAAATTTTGGCGGAATGGATACCCCTCAGTCCTTGGCTCTAAGCTAAAGGGGACCCCCTCGGGAGTATCTCCAAAATATTTTTGTTTTTTTGAAGTTTTGTCATCTTTCATGTCTCTTGTTATTTTAGCTAAAATATTTTGATGAGCTAGTTTTATTTAATTTTAGTTCTTATCCTAACTATAACCCTAACTCCAACCCCAATTCTAATCCTAATGCTAGCCCTAACCCTAACTCTAATTCTAACCCTTGATATATTCCTAGTTGTAACCATAACCCTCGCTCTAACCATGGTTAAAACCCCATGTCTAATTTTAACTTGACAACAAATTTGATTATAACTCTAACCATATGATATGTTTTATAATTACTAACACTAATTATTTTTACAAAGTAAATTAAATTTACATATTCAACTTTAAACTTAAATTAAGTGTTATAGTATTTATTAATTAAGTAGTATATTATATTATAGAATAGATTTATTTAAGATATAATAATATATATTATAATAAGTATATATAAAGACCGTTATATTTAATATATAATATATACTATAAATTTATTGTATAATATAATAATACTATATTATACTATACATTAATACTATAGTATGATAGGCCACTATATATATATATAATTTACTTAATGATTTAAAACTACTTAATTTATAATTATACTTTTTATTATTTAGGACAAGTGACAAGTGTCATCATATCACAGTATTGGCATAGACTTATGTCTTACCTTATCTTGCAAAGTGTGTGATACTAACGAATGTATCAATTCCTCTGTATCTAATATTATTAATATCCATAAAGTCTTCTAATATTATTAACCTATTTTAGGTACAAGTCCTTGTTATTGGCAATTGCTCGAGAGCGAGTGCAAGTGTTATACCGATAGAAAAGTGTATGTAAGTTTATATGCTAAGGAGGCATCTTCTCTATCATTGTTTAGAAACTCGAATTTGAAATATGAAAACATGTAGAGAATAAATGTGAAAGCCAATCAGTTTTTTTGGAAGTTCCATGAAGTGTGTGTCATGGTGGAACCCTTCAAAATATTTTTTGATCCTTTGATATTGTTTTCACTATTGTTTGTGTTTTATTAATCTCTTCATGGCTAGGCTTTATGCTATAGTGTTTAGGGTTTATCAAGCTTTGAAAGAAAAACATTAATTCATTATGTCTTGGATGCTCGATTTAATTTTTCGTTGACCTGCTCTTGCCTGTTTCCAGTTTCCTAAGTCATCACCTTTCTCATTGGCATCGTTTATTTAGTGGCCTCCTTTTCCTAGCTCAATTGGTGGTATGCCATCCTAATTAAGGTCTAATGTTTTGCAAGCTTTAAATATTAAGGTCTTGATATTATGTTTTAAAATCTAGGTCTGAAATTACCTAATCCTTAACCTTTTATTGACAGAAGGAGCATCCCATTTTAAGTCACATGGGCCAAAAAACTTAAGTCATGATCAACATGGCCCCACATGTGAGGAATGCTTGCATCTTATTGGTTTCCTGCCATCTTGCATGAAAAATATTCAAAACAGAAACAATACGGGATAGCGGGCGTGTGCCATGTGTCAATATCCTTTGGTGGGCTTCACGAGCTTATAAAGTGGTGCCAACCATGGGTCTAGGATCCAAGGGCTCATAATTGATTTGATGATTTAATCTCAGACATTTCCCACCATCTTGCGAGGGGTCCATCTGTAGATCTTGGTACCATGTGGATCCATCTGAGGTGTTGAATAAACTATTGGTAAAGAGAAATATTTCATGAAAAAAAAATTAGTGGCTTAAGGGCATTAAAGGCCAGGTTACTAAAAGACATTTATATCTTTGTGACCAAAAGTGACCGAGATGATATAATCTCAACCGTCCAACTTGCATAAATTTAAGTCACATGCTGAAAAGTTTCTAAGTGTGGGAGTAGGATTGGAATGTTAGAGGATGCACAAGTTGTAAAGTACAGATTCGATCTAAATTGTTCCTTGCCATCCCACAATCCTTGATTTTCTTCCCAAAAACTCATGTAGGATAGTGTGCAAGTGACTCATGGGCATTTTAAATGCTTTGAAAAGATAGTGGAGCCTAGGGTGACAATGTAGGGCTTCTATAGATGGTATTTTCTGATTGAATCGATGTTGTAGCCAATGAGTTAAATTTTCAAACTCGATTGACTCCATCTGAGCTAGCCAATGATCTGATTCATCTCGAGATGAACAAACAATATTCAAAGTTGCTAAATGGGTTGATAGAGTTGTTCTAGTTTGTTCGAGTGAGTAGTAATGGCAGATATGATGTTTTCCCATCAAATTAAAGAGATCCTTCACCATAAAAGGACTTAAAGCATAATTATGATTTATCAAAGCATCCCCAAGCATCTGGAGATCAATTGTAGTGCAGTATGAGGTTTCTTGTATCCAAGATTAGGGTTTCCATCAATTCGGGCACTAGTAAGTGAATTATATATCTTTTGTACCTAATTTTCTACAAATTTGTGTGCAATTGCTAGTTTTATTCTCTAAATCACTTGCTAGGGAATCTTTTACGGTTTGACATTCATCAATTAGCTTTCGACCATTTTGAATCACCTTATTTTCGTACATTGAACCTCAATCCCTAGTTGCATTTAGGTAAACCCTAGTTCATGTAGTATCTCATTTGAAATGACACCCCCAAAGGCCCAAGATTCTGCTTCCACTCCTAAGAGAGTCCTTCATGAGGATTTGTATGACCATTTAAAAATATCAGGCACAACTATGGATAAATTTCAAGGTAAAACAATTTTCCAAGGCTTGGGGAAAAATAAGGACATCATTGATAAACAGTCTGGCATTAGGGATGCAGATTTACAATTAGCCTATGGATGGGAATTGTTTAAATATTGGTTTGGGAGGAGAAATGCTAGTATTCCTACCTACAATGATTGGAGACTGGATATGGAAAAACTTGTCATTCCCAATGTGTATCTGGATATTGACCTATTGAAAGCCATTGCAACCAATTATGACCCCAATTTGTTAAGATTGTGAGGTCAATTGGAGGTGTTGAGATGGTCAATTTGAGCTATCAAGGATTTATTGAGGTTTTCAATCTCAACCCTAATGCAGAGGAAAAGATCAACACTTAAGCTTTGAGAAAGGAGTATGAAACGAACATGAATACTTTCAAAGTAACAATTCTAACAAACTTCATGATAAAAGGGAAAGGAGGGATTAAAATGAAACTCACATCAATAGGCAAAGAGCCCTTTCCTATTGATATGTTTGAGTACTACTTTGTTACGACCTTCCAAACATTGTGTCAAATATTAGGGCTATACCCTCCACAAAGAATGCCAATGGCTTACATGTATATGGTAACTAATATTCAACATGGAATGGTAAACAAGTTATATGATTTTGGCACATATCTATATGATGAAATTCACTAAGTATTGATAGCCTTAAAGAATGGTGAAATTGGAGTCAGGTGTTGGTGGTACACACTGATATGCCACATATTCTTTTTCAAGGGGAAGAAGGAGTTTGGGAAAAGTATCCCATTGAATTTGAAAGATGAGGACAATAATTCTCATCCAGTCCAGTGTTGGACTCATTGTCTTGAAAAACATGATTACAATTCCAATTTTGTTTCTTTTTCAAATATTTTTGCTTCTAGGTTGATGAGTTATTTGGTGAGGTATCTCCCAAGAATCCCAAGGGAATTACATGATTTTCTGAGACCCAAAGAGAGAAGACCTGACTTGAAAATTGATCATAATTGGGGGGATACTATTCCCCATCCAAGTTGTACTATTTTGAGGTTTTATGGCATAAATTGTGCACCACATGTGTTATCAAGAGTTTTGCCACTCAAAATAGGTTTCCTTGAGGTTATTTGGCAGTTGGGACTTGTTAAGGATAATTTATTGACATGACAGAGGAAGGGGACTCTCTTCCCTACAAACACTATTTTTTTTATTTTGTGATGATTAAGGAAGGGTGGAGGAACATCCTCAAAATGATCATACCCTTAAAATTGAAAAATTGTAGGGCTAGAAATCATGATCCTAAGGGTTTTATTGTAGCCTTGAAAGCAAGGAACAAGTCAGGAAAGTATCACCATATTTTTGACTACCCTGAGAATATCATAAGGAATGAGTTTGGTTTGCAAAAAGTAGAGGAGTTAAAAGTGAAATGGTTGGCATTTGCTAAGCTAGAAAATGCAAGATAGGAAAAATATCCCAAGTTCAAAGGAACTTACATGGATATTAAGGATCCCATGTTGAGGATTGAAACCATATTGTAGAAATTTGATAGGGTTGTGGGACAACTTAAGGAAAATATTGAAATTCAAGACAAAGGGAAGGCCCTCATCACTGAAGTGCAAGATAAGGGGAAAGCTACCATGCTTGAGGAAAGGCCAACCTACCAAACTCCAAAAAAATAGTATGTATTCTCAAGAAGAAGATAAAAAGAGGTTGTGAGAGAAGAGAAAACTATTGCTACTCTCACACAATCTAAGGAGTCAAGGTCATCATCCCCTGTGCCACCATCTCCACCACCCTTATCTCTCACTCATCAAGTGATTGATTTGGATTCGCCACCTAGAGATCCCTCTCTTAAGAGGAGAAAATTTGAACAAGAACCAAGACTTGTGGATTATCCTTTAGACTCTGATGATGAGGTTATTGTGACTTCAGATGATATAATGCAAAACATTCTTTCACCTACAAGGGAGGTAGAATTGTCAGTACCACATGGTAGGTTCACAAAAGCATTGTTGACTGGATTGGACAATGCAAACGATGTTAAAGAAAAGGATTGCATTGAATTCATGGTTGATGATGCATTTGTTAAAATAGATGCATTCAATGAATATGTATAGAGAACTAGAAAAGATTAATATGAAAATATGATGAGGGATGAATTAGAAAAATCTCCTGAATTACCTAGATCAGTCATATCTCCTGAAGGCGGGGAACTTGTAAGAAAGAGTAGCATACTCTTTTTTCTGGAGTTGGACCTAGAATCTATTATTGCATTTGATAAATTAGTAGGAGGAAAAGTTCACAGGTATATGCATTTGATGAGGAGGCCTTAACTGCATTAAACCTGGGTTAGCTTTCAGTGCAGAATGGGATGCATTGGCTATCTAGGATTTGGCCCCAAACACAAATAAACCTGAAATTACAGAGCTTACTGCTAATTTAAGAGGAGGACTCATAATAAAAAGGGTCTTAAATATATTAGCAGTAGAGGAAACTACTTTGTTAATGTTGCACAAACAAAGAAACAAAGAAACAAAGAAATACAATGATTTATTAATTTCTTACAATAAATACAAGCAAAGGATAATAGAGTTAGAGTTGCAAATTGAAATGATGAAGAATCAACTATAGATGCAACACATACAAGTGAGTGCTCCAATTGTTTCTTCTTCTCTTTCTCCTTCTCTAGTACAATCATCACCTTCTCCTATCCATTCATCTCATTCACCTTCTCTAGAAATGGTGGTGTACAATGAAAATAATATACCACTTGCATGTCTAGCCTGAAGCACATCAACTGCACCTCATCAAATAAAATAAGTAAGTAGAGAAGAGTTGATTCAACAATTGGAGGTGTATGGAGAATTGTCTACTTTGTACAATGACAACAACATTTTTTATTGTTTCTAATGTTTGAGAACATTGTTTGGAAAAATCAATGAAAAGAGAGAATAGTGTTCACTCTAATTATTCTTTAATATTCAATTTAGTAAATATGTTTGAAAGAGATAGATCAATTGCTATTCCATTGATGTAAACATGGATTCTTAGACTTGGAGTATTGAAAAATATGGTAATTGGATCCGCTTATGATTAGAAAAAGTCATTGCAAATTGCTCCAACTTACAAAGCAATGAAAGAAATTATTGAATATCAAGGATTAGTGAATCCATTGGAAAAAAAGGATTAGAGCATTGCTCAGGAAATTTGATGAGAGTGATCTTGGGCTCCTGCCATAAATTCTTAATAATGATGGAGTTTTCAAGACTTATAAGCAATGGAAGGCTCATGTGGATGTTGCTATCGTTGCAAAAGCCACCTTGATTTGTGAAGAGGGAGATGTGAAAATAACGATGTTGAAAGATAGCATGAACAAGTTTTCAATCACCAATGCATTCTTAGAGGGGTTTGATAAGGATACAAATAAGATAATGACTAAGTATGGTCCCTGTAGAATGAATTTGGATGAATTCATGGCCTTCAATTGGCCTACAAAAGAGGACTATGTGACTTGAGATAAGAAATACAATGACATTATTGATTTGTGAACCTTCCAGTGATGATGTGGATACTTCTTTTGGTCTTTTGCACAATCAACATTTCCAAAAGTCTTCAATAGTGCTAGAAGTAGCGGTTTTGTCCTTTTGTGTATTTGGAGTTTGTCGATATATGCCAACTCAACTTTATTGGGCACACTTCAAGGAAAAATGAAGAGAAGAGGTGACAAAGTACCTTTAAGGGACAAAGGTTGCAAATGTAAATATAACAGTCTTGTCTTGGGTATATTCCTTTATTTTGATATGTAATTGAAAATTGTCAAATGAATATGTGACAAGTTTCAGTTCACCTGAGGCTTGTTTTGCTCCCTTATGTTTATATAAGGGAATTTAGGGCCAATTGCATGGGTTTTTTGATTGATCTCTAATGGAATTTGCAATGCAAGCACAAAGAATTAATTTTTGAGTCTTATTTTAGGTTGTACAGTCTGTAATTTTTTGAAAGCTTTAATGTTGTATGAGAGTATTGGCATAATTTGAATAGAATGGAAATTTTTTGATGCTGCTTCTCTCCATTGTATTTTTTGCAAGGATTTTTAATGAAAATGATCAAAGATCCTTCATCTGGTCTCCATTGTATTTTTAGTGGTGTGTGTTCTTTATTAAGGTTCTAATTCAAAGAATTGGTTAAATCACCTTAATAGAAGCACATGAGAGAAGGCATTGGCCTTGAGTTTGTGTGTGAATTTATAAGTTCTAGGATCATTCATAGTCAAAGAACAATCATCAAATTTCCATTTTAGTTGAGGTTTTATTTGTAGAAGTTTCCATTCCCTTGCTTTGAATGTTAAATGCTTAAAGATCCACCAAGTCTTTAAAATTCTTATCTATTAGGTAGTAATTATGGGAATGAATCTATTATTTATAATGTATGAGATTAATTGGAACAGAGGATCTTAAATGCATTGTGTGGGATCACCCTCCCGAGTCTTGCAAAGCCCAAAGTGCAGAACGAAAGTTGTTGTAACTTTCACTCATTCGTTGGTCAGTCCCTCCAAATAGTTGATCATTGGAAGATGACAATTTCATAGGTTATATGTGAGATCAAATTTGCATTAAAAGAAAAACATGTTGGAAGCTTGTAAATACAAGCTTCAACAATTGTATATGAATAGGATGGCCTATTTAAAATTTATAATAAGAGTCTTCGGTTTATTGTATTTTTGGATGTTCTATGAAGTAGAGAAATTGGTTTATTTTCTAAAATTTATCTATGATTGATAGCTTTTTGTTGATCGTGTAGATCAAGTTTTTGGCTAGATAGGTGTCATTGAATCGGCATGGTGCTAGGTCTTACTCTATGTTACAAAGCGTGTGGTACTGACATGTGTATGTTGCAAAGTGCATGTCACTAGACCGTGTATGAAGACCAATGGGAAAAAATTTAACTATGGATTAAAATTTATCTATGATTGATAGCTTTTTGCTAATGGTGCAGATCAGTTTATCTCTTTTAGAGCCAATGATATTGGAAATCAGTGAAGACAAGGACAAGGAAGAGTTTCGTCTACAAAGAAGAAAAGGAAGAGTATTTTGTTCTAGGATTAGTTCATTTTTAGCTTTGCTATATGAAGAGTCCTCTTCAACTGATGAGTCTTGTTTTTGTGCAAATGACGTTTGCAAATAATTTTGTAGTTATTTTTTGGAATTTTGCATTGTTATTGGATTTTTCTTGAAGCTATGTATGTTGTTGTTTGCATTGTAGACGAGGATGATACCTCTAAAGCTCGTGAGCAAGAAAAAAGTTGCATAGAAAAGGAGACAATTCTTGATAGAAAGTCTTCTAGAACAAAATATAGAATTTGTAGCACAATGTAAGAACAGTAATAGATACAATAGACAACAAGGGTTTAGAGGTTTCAGGTACCAAGACACTATTCCCTAACATTTCATATTAATTATTTTTCCCAAAAATTTCTCTATTCACCTAGTCGCACACCCTCTCCATCATGTTAGGCATCGACTTCCTTATCAATTTGTATGTTGCACAATTTTCAAGTATTCTCTTGTTGTGTAGCCTTTTCTCCTAACCTTTCACTCACCTTCCCAAGTGAGATATTCTTGGGTGCTAGTCCTTATAAACCATATTTTCTGCATTTGAGAAGCATGAACTTCCCCTCCTTGACTTGCCAAATAAACTTCTTCTTGTTGGCATTTCTCACCCTTTAATTTATTTTCTATATTCCCTCTCTCAGCCTCCTTTAATCCAATGCAGTCCCACAATATGCTATGATTTGCATAGAATACTATGATCTTTGCATCAATAATGCATTCCCCTATATCCTATCTGGTATTGCACCCCTCCAATTTTCTCCCTTTGGTTGCATAGGGACCTTGGTGTGGCTTTTCAGTTCCTCCTATGTAGCCTCTATTTTTCCCTTCATGACACCTCTCTCTCCTATTTGATCACTCTATTTAATTCACAGGCCTTTGATCTCTTTAGCTTCCCATGCCTATTCATTTCTTTTTCTCTATATTATTATTTTTTATACCACAACTTTATTTTTTCTCCACTATTATCTTTCAGTGATCATGAAGTAAGAAAGATAACATATGATGGAATCCAAACCACTTCAATTTAGAGGAAATCAAACTAATATTTAAGGAACCTTAAGAACATTTCCAATGCCAATGAAAACCAATAACTTTGTGTTGTCACCAACAAAATGGATGTATGAAACAAAATCGAGTTTTGATGTAGTTTCTTACCAGGAGCTCAAATTCTTCCAAAAATTTGGAGAGGCAAATGTATCAACATTTCCAAACTTCGCACCAGCCCACTCTATCCCAAACTTCACTGTTTGTAAAATTTTAAAACTTCACCAAGTCACTAGCCAAAGTTGGGAAACACTTAGTTCTTCATAACCATTAACAATTTGACTTTGAAATGTTTTCCATTAAATTCAAAATAGAGTCTAAATTATGCTTGTAAGAAGGTTCTCCATGAAATCTTACCAATATTTTGAAAAAAACATTTTTTTGGTGATGTTGATTGCACGTTCGCCTGGATGCTCCTACATTAGACACACCGGATAAGAGATTTGTGAGCATGGGCTCACAAAGGTGGAGTTGAGTGATAGAAACACCCTTCAATATTGTGAACAATCTAAAACAAACTCCATCATTGATATCCTAACCTCCTCTGCCAAATACTTCCCCTTCTCTCCATACCTTCTCCACAACATGTCTTCATTGCAACTCAACCATTGCAACCTATTCATTTTGCATAACTTACAATCTGCCCCACTTCCATACCTTGATCCTCATGAAGAGTCCACTTTGTCTATTGTAATATGGAAAACACTACCACAATAATTTCCTTACACTTTCCAACTCTCAATCACTCAGGACTTCACACACTGCAACGATTACTTTGAGTTCCTCAATCATGCTTCCTCAATCCACAAGTTCTATCATAAGATGCCTCATGTTCGATGATTTGCTTATGCACCCAAAACCTTTTCTCAATTCCCTCTCCACCCACAATTCCTAGTGCAGACTGCCTCACATTTGGTGCTCGATCCACATGCTTAGAATCCCTGTCTCTGATACCATTTGATGAAGAGAGACCTTCACCCTTTTGAATTCTCACCCAATTTAACAAAACATAGATTACAAAAGACTTAAAAAATGATTAACTCTAAATCAACAATTACATGTGTCAATTTAAATTAATCCTTGACTACACAATTTTATACTCAATTTGAAAGAAAATCGAATATATTTTTTTCTAGATTTCATGAAACATAGATTTCAAGTTTCAGACAACTCTGTTGCTCTTGTACGCTACCCATTTTTTTTCCTTTTTACATCTCTACCTCATGCCCACTCTTCACCACACTCTCTCCTTCTTAATGTGTGATACCCTCTTATTTTTCTTCCTCTTATGCATCCATCAACGCCATTTTCCTTTTCTTTCCATACCTTTATTCTTTATTCCCTGGCACTTCATATTAATTATTCTTTAAACAAAATCACCTTTATTTTATTTTGTTTAATATATATTGTCTTTTGTTTAGTAGATGATTTTGTTTAAATAATATATTATTAAAATCACCTTACCTTTATTTTGTTTTGTTTAATATATGATTATAAGAGCATTTCATAATTTTATTTGGTAAATAATATAAACAATCACCTAAAGATGCTCAAATCTCCTATCAAGCATTTGTATGGGATAGTGTAATGCACTCCAAGCTCCCTTGAATGTATTATAGGCATGTTGGAATGAATTTGCACCTTACACATCCATTAATTTGAGTTGCTTTAATAAATATCATAATCAAGTTTTGGCCAACATGCATGCCAATATTGAATAATTTAGTTGATAAAAATTAATCTCATATAATTGTTTATTATTGGAATTTATAAATTTATACTAAATTAAGCATGTAGAGAACTTGATTATGATTTAAATTCTAATCA
Organism: Sequoia sempervirens; assembly: GCA_007258455.2. Lineage (NCBI taxonomy): Eukaryota > Viridiplantae > Streptophyta > Pinopsida > Cupressales > Cupressaceae > Sequoia > Sequoia sempervirens. Next base: position 20,545 of record VDFB02278580.1, read on the forward strand.
AAATAATTGATATGCAAAGTTATGTATAGTATTTATCTTTAATATGCAATTATATGTGTCTAGTGAGAGAAATAAAAAACCCCAAGGCTTAATGAGGTTTAATCCATGCTATTCATATAAATGCATATAAATATGCAAAATTAACTTGCACTAAATCTAAATCTCTTAAAATAGTAACATGTTATCTTAAAAAATTATGAATTTTAAGTACAATATTGTAATAATTATTATCATATATTAATGCCTTACAATATTGCAAATCTAAATCTCTTAAAATAGTAATGCATAACTTATATTGTAATATTATAATATATATCAATAGTAATATTACAATATTTTGAATTTTAAAATATATCATTATTAATTTTTTTTATATTGAACAAACCAATTAAATTATTTCACAAGAATGAAGCTATGAAAGTAGCTATTTTTTTAATAAAAAGAGGGTAAAAAATTTGTTGAATCAAATAAGTAATACAAAGCCGAAAAGAACAACCAATCCACTAGGGCCCAACGCCTACAAAAGAGCCATCAAGTAACACCTAAGAAACATCTCATATTCTTTGTAACTAGCTCCTCTAGCTCTTGAGACAGATTCTCAGGAAGGCCACCCCAATCTTCCACATTCCAATCTCCCCTCCACTTAGTTTCCCATTTAGCAAAGCCATCAACCACCTTATTCCACTCTCGTGGGATATGGCTAAAGGTGATAGAATCCAACAATCCTCTCGAAGATATGATTCAATGAACCACTACAGCCAACTACCAATTCACCTCCTCCAATTGGCACTTATTCAACAAGTCAATTAGAATTTGAGAATCTGACTCACAGATTATCCTTCTCCAACCAAGGGCACAAGCTCTTTTCAAATCCAAGAGAATAGCTAAAGCCTCCATGAAATTGATGGAATGTTTCCCTCTATATTCTGAGAAGAAGAACTCAACAACTCCAAAACAATCTGTACCAAGGCCCCCACCCTAGCATGACCAAGATTACCTCTAGAGGACCCATCAATTTTAATCTTCAACACCCCAAGAGGAGGAGGCCTCCAATGACCCTCCCTCAGGACCTTCCCTCTAACACTTTGGCCTATACCAAATCCAGGGCCCATTATCACAAATAGGAATCCCTGGACTTCGAATCACCCCCATCTCACCAAGAACCATGAGTCTGAAAGGTCGCACTTGGCCACTAAAGTCTCCTAAATAACCCCCAAAATTCTCATCCAAACTTGCCTCCCCTGAAGCTTCTTATCCAAAAAGGTCTTGTGATTGTGCTCCAACTAAATGTGCTAAATAATCAATTTGGTACCAATTGTCCAGAAAATGTGGAGGAAAGATGTCTTAGTAGGAGAGTTCCCAACCTAATCCAAAAATCATCCAAAGAAGAGGCATGCCTGTAGGGTTGATTCTAGGCATCCCACAAAAGATGCTAAATCTCTCTAACAAAAGAGCACTTTAAAAAGAGGTGAGAAGTGTTCTCATCACTATTGGTACATAAAACACACATAGAGGGGCCTTAAAAACCATGTTTCCAAACATTCTCTTAGGTCAGGCATCTACCATGCAACCAAGAGAAGAAATTGCACTTGGGCCAAGAGAATTTATTCTAGATTTGCTTCCACCAGGGGATCCCCATTCCCCCAAACATATATTTATCCAACAAGTGATAACCAAAGGCAACTGGGAATTTTCCTTTTTGGTCATGACCCCAGGCCAAAGTGCCCCTCTCCAAAAGAGAGTTGCAAACTCTACCAGCCAAAATGTGAGCAAGCTCCTAACGATCCTCCATCAAGCCCACAAGAGGCCACTTATGCATGTCCTTCCATCGATACATAGTACTCTACACTAGAATATGACGGGTTTTGAAGTCTACCACATGACTCTAGCTAGCCTCCAAAAAAATCCTACATAACTCCTACAAGTGAGGGCGGGTTGACATAATAGGATGATGCTCATCCCAAGAATCGTACCAAAAATGAGCATACAAACCTCTGTTGCAAATCCAAAACAAGCCTTTCTTAATCAGCTTAGCTCCCTTTTTAAGGGTACTCCAAACCATAGAACCTCTACCCATAAGGTTGTATCTAGGAACATCCACACACTCCACTTCCCCAAGATATTTTGAGGTGAGCATCTTAGCCCAAGTCTATTGTTGTTGAGAACACCAACACCAATAAAGTTTAGTTGTTGGAGCTTTCCCATTAAAATCAACTTGTTGTAGACCAAGACCACCTTCCTACTTCGAATGATACACATCATCCCACTTAACCAAACTCCACTTCCCCGTGAGAAGATTATCAGACCAAAGAAATTGATGACAAAGATGCTTAAAGTTTTTGAAAAAGCTAGCAAGGGAAGATAACACAAAGCACCTATACGATGGGAGAACTTGGACCATAGACTTTAATAGAGTGACTCTACTAGTAGTAGAGAGCCATCTACAAGTCCAGTGATTGACCCTCTTACAAAATTTCTCAATAACATCCTACCAAAACAACCTAGGAAGCATGCACATAGCTATAGAAATACCAAGATAGACAAAGGGAAGCAAACCAATCCAAAACCTAAGAATACTGACAATTATTTGTTCAATAAGCTTAGGAGTGTTAAAGAAATAAATTGAGGATGTGCCCTCATTTATGCTCTATCATGAAGTAGCCAAATAACAATCCAAGGCATTCCTCAAGTTGATCGCTTCATCCACTCTAGATAATCCCATCAAAGCCATGTCATCCACAAAATACATGTGAGATTGAGAGGGAAAATTATTGCCCCAATGTCAACCCTGAATGAGACCAAGCTCCACATGGGATCTCATAAATCTCCCAAGCCCCTCAACCATCAAGATGAATAAATATGGGGATAAAGGATCCCCTTGTCACATGCTTCTGGAAGCCCCAAAAAGCTATGAAGGCTCCCCATTGACCAACACATAGAAGGAAGAGGAAGTGATGCAACTCATAACCCACTCAATCCAAGTACTGTCAAACCCAAACACCCTCAAAATCTTAGAAAGAAAATCCCATTTGACATAATCATAAGCTTTGGCCATGTCCAACTTAATAAACATAACCTTCTCCCTAGAGGAAGTCATGGAATGCAAAGTATCATCCACAATAACCACACCATCAAGAATATGCTTCACAGCCACAAATCTATCCTACTCCTGAAAAATCAACTTGCCCAACCACAACTTCAGATGTTCAACAATCAACTTAGTAATTATTTTATACACCACATTGCATAGGGAAATAGGTCTAAAAAGATTAAGGGTAAGCCCCTTCCCACTTAGGGATAAGAGCTAGAAAATTGGCATTCATAGCTCATAGCTTTTGCTTGTTCTTTTGAGACTCATAGACAACCTTAAGAAGGTCAAGCTTAATAACCCCACAAAACTCTTGAAAGAACTCAATTGAAAACCGATCAGGGTCAGGAGGTTTGCATTTCTTCATTTTAAACACTATATCCTCTAGCTCAGTCAAAGAGATCAGTTTGAGAAGAGAATCATTCATTTCACTGGTCACCACAGAAGGGATGAAAGCTAAAATTGAAGCCTCCTCCTCTCTAGCAGGGGAATCCTCAGAAAACAAAGGAGAGAAAAACCAGATAGCCTCTTTTGAAATCTCAATAGTGGAGTAAAGATGCTTTCCCTCTTGAGATTTAAGAGAAGAAATGATGTTATCCTGCCTTCTATCCTTGATTGGATTATGAAAGAAATAAGTATTCCTACCACCTTCCTGGAGCCAATCGATTCAAGACTTCTATTTCTAGATTATTTCCTCTCGAAGTTCCCATTCCTCCACATCCTTCACTACCAACGCTTCCTCCCTACTCAAATCATTAGTGAGCCCTTGATCCCAGATCTGATGAGTAATGGAGTTCAAATACTCTTAAGCAACCCTTTTAGCCTGGAACATATTGCCAAAGTGGTATCTATTCCAGCATTTTAACTTATACTTTATGAATTGAAACCTCTTGGAAAAGGAATACATAGTAGTCTCAAAAGTCAGCTTTCTTGCACTCCACCAACCTGGAACTAGATCATGAAGAGACACATCCTGAAGCCACACGAGTTGAAATCAAAAGGACTAATTTTTAGAGTATCTAGAAAAGCAAGTGGATAATTTGATTGGCCAAACAACCCCACCAATCTAAAATATTAAAACTAGTCATCCATCTATCACCAACCCAAAAGTTGGACACCAAGAAATTGTCCAACCTTTCTGAAATGGAAACATCCCCACTCCTTCTATTGTTCTAAGTAAACATCCCATTCATGAGTTTGATATCCAACAAATTCAAACACCCCACATTGTCCCTAAGGAGATCTAAGGAGGGGTCCACACAAAATGTACCACCCCTTTTCTCCTCTAAAGAGGAGATAGCATTAAAATCACTTGATAGAATCTAAGGAAGAAAAGGCTCTGAAGAATAAAGGTATCTAACATGCAACCACAAATTCATCTTATCAAGGATGTTAGTAGGAGCATACATGTTAGATAAAAGGATTCTCTCACCTAATTCTAGATTAGAAGCAACCGGAGAAATAGAGTACTTGTAATCTAGAGCCACCAAGTATGAATAACCCTGCATGGATCCCATAAACAAGCAAGTCCCCCAGAGCTATCCAACGCTTCCACGCACTAGCACATGCCTCTAACCTAGATCTTGGAAGCCAAGTTCAACATACTTTCAACAAACAAATTAGTCTACTGGAGGAAAACCATATCAAGAGAGTGAACACGAATTAATTCTCAAATACCCTTTTGTCTAGGTATGCTATTCATACCCCTCACATTCCATGATAACAAAATCATCGCTGAGGTTGGGAGAAGTGAGAATCAATAGTCATCATCGAATGAGACTCCACCAACATTTCATCAATTAACTTTAATTTTTCCTAATCTTTCTTCCTACTTGCTTTAAGGGGACTCTTAGGGATCCCCTTTTTCAATGATTTTTTCTATAGGCCCAAAGCAGGAGAGGATGACATGCTTTTACTAGGCTCTTATACACCCTTCTCAATTATTGGTCCAAAACCAAGAATCCTAGACCCCATAATAATCTTTGGCACCAAACTGTTCTCCCCAAGCACATAAATTAAGGGAGGAATGCCTATATCCATCTGAATTGATAAACCCTCCATTAGAGTGGGATTGCAGAGAGAAATTGGTTGATTCTCAATGAGCTTCTTAGCTATGGAGCCATCCACTACCAGCATATCAAGAGGAACTCCCTCCTCTTGAATGAAGTCCACTAAGGCATCAAACTTGTTAAATGTCTCCTCTTCCTTGAGTGTCCTCTTTTGACCTCTATTTCTATTATGAGATTTGGCAGGAACAAAACCATCCTTTTCCGCCACCACCCCCTGCATGGGAGCTTTACCTTTGTCCAACTTTTGAGAAGACTAAGATGAAGCATTACTTATACTTGTAGAATTAACAACTTTGGGGCACTTCTAGTGAAGGTGACCATATTCATGACATAAAAAACATCAAAAGGGAAGTGCCTCATAATCCAACTGTTGAGTCCAAGAGATTGTCTCAATACTCATGTCAATTGAACCTGACAATGGTTTTTTCAAATCAATTTCAATGCACACACGAGAAAAGGAAAGGACTC
>VDFB02278581.1:0-55842 GCA_007258455.2 Sequoia sempervirens
AGCTCATAGAGTTTGTTGATTCCTTTTGTAGGTAGTTTCATAGTGTCAAAGTTTTCTAAGATATTGTGTTTTACTATATCCCACTCTTTATCATCTCATGATAGGTTTTTTGGTACCATTTGAGGGTGTCACCATGTATGGATCCAATAAAGTTGAATAGTTTTGTATTATCCCTAGTTATGTTCTTTTGCCACATTAATTCCAAGATAAATATATGTTGTGTTGCTTCATTGGTATCTTTTTTGAATATGGGTAACTTCCTAGGAGTATTCATATTTGTTTCTTCTTTGTATTCACTATCTATGTATCTTATGTCAAAGAGATATGTCCCCATGTCACCTGTATTATTCTCCTTAATTTTCTATTCTCTTGTAACCTATTCACTTACGGTGTGTTCTAATCCTTCTACAAAAACTCTTCTTGATTTTAATGGCATTAAGGGTGGCTCTTGGTCTAGGGGTTGCAATTGTCTAAACTATCTTTTCATCCATGGAGATGTTTGTTTCTTAGTAAGTTTCATTTGATTATTTGATAGTGTTACTTCATTAAAGGTTGTTAAACTTGTAGGATCCTCTTTATTTTCTACTACATCTTCCTTCTTACTCTCAAAACACTTCTACTTACTAACTCATCCAAGTAATCGACATCAAATGTTGTGTTTTGAAGATTTTGTAAGGGGGTCCCTATAGGTGACAAATCCTCATTTATCCTCAATTGAATATTTTTCCAATTCGAATAACTAGTTGGTGTTCTATTTAGAGATGGTGTCATAATTCTTACAACTACTTGTTCTAAATCCTTCTAGTGTTTCCATAATATTCAATCTCTCCCTCCATGTTTTTTACAATTTGATTTATTATTTATGTTGGTTTGTTTTTGTGTAATTCCAATTGGATCTTAAATAATCTAAAGGAATAGCCAATCCTTATACTTAATTATTCTAAGTGGTTGGCCAATGAACATGAGAAAGGTTTAACAATTTTCTCCTCTACACTTCAGCTTTTACAAGACCTAGGAGGGTGGTCCTATGCAATATCCAATAGTATTTCATATGATTAACATCAGATATTGCTTGAAATAGATATGTTCTCTTTATAAGGCCAAGAATTACAGATGAAACACTTAATGGGCTAGATTCTTGGAGTTCTTATGCATTCAATGCCTGAGAACAAGAGAATAACATTATGAGATAAATTACAAAGGAAAGGGAATTTTGATTTTAAGATTTATGACCATGAAAACATAATCAAAACTTTCATTTAAACTGGTGCCTTAGACATAGGCAACAAAGTCAAGGGAAATGCAACTAAAAACTCATACAAAAATATTCATTCAAATTATATGAAAGCTTGGTAACAATGCCTTACATTGCCACTCTTAGAATTTACAACCAACTCTACTTAACAATTCATGTATACATCCAAAACATTCAATATTTCCTATATAGCAGATTACTCTACTCCTTGAATAGAAGACATAAAAGAAACATTCAATTGCATAAAACTTGCAAAGATGAATAGAAGTGATCTTTGATCAATTTATATTCACAATGATAAGGAGTATACATATTAGGATATAATTGATTGTACAATTGTCACTGTATATTGATGTTCATAGCTAGTACTATCATACAAAAATTAGCAATTACATTGACATCCTTTTCCTATGAAAACCTAAATTTGACATATACAAACTTAAATTACAAATGCTCTGCTTACAAAATTTTCCAAGATCCTTGCAAAATGGCCCTAAATTCCTTTTTATAGAAACAAGGGAGCAAACAAGCTTTAGGCCATGGGCATATGGCATGTTTTCATTTGACAATTATGTCCTAGGATTAGACAAAAAGAATGTTACAACTGCATAGTGATAGACAAAATAATATTTCACTTGAAGACAAAATAGTTGGAGATAGTTCGAAATGATACTTCTTCTATCATGATGACACAAAATGGGGAAGCCTATGCACTTGATCAGTTGTACTTCTCTACCCATTTAGAAAAAATATCTTCTGAAGGCCAAGGATGTGCCAAAATTTCCCTAATGTGAAGTAGATGATTAGAATATCCACTCTCAGTCCATTTCTTAATCTCCTTGGCAAATTAACTTATCAATAACATCATTCATCTTATCAACATTCAAAATCCCATCCTCAATAATAGGGCTAATAATTGGAGATAGTATATTGCTAAACTCACTCCTCCACTCTTTGTACTCTTTCACTTCACCTTCTTCATTCATTATACTAGCCATGAGACTAAATATGAGGTTCTCAAAACCTTCAAGGAATTTTTCCATGCCTAATTAGAAACTTTGATGTATAATCACATTGTCTTCAATATCTTCTAGAGCATCAAAAATAATCTCTAACTCCTTTGGGGCATATACATCAAAGTTTATCACTAACAACATCCTTTTAATCACATCCTTTTCCGGACCCCAAGTATTAGAGATACTTTGAAACCTGTTCTTCAAAACAATATGATGATCTCTCTTTTCCTTCAACTCTAGGTCTTCTTTCTTGTATAGTTCTTTCTTCAATTGTTTGATTTCAACATTTAATGGTATCTTTTCCTCATCCTCTTTATCACATGTTGTTGATGTAGGAGGTGGAAACAATCCAGAGATAACTTTCAGTTGCTCTTGCAAATTCAAATTTTCACTATTGACCTTCTCCAAATCAACTTCCAGTTTCTTAACCCTAGCCTTAATGAACATTGTTGAATTAATTGTCAAAGTGGTTGCTTGTAGGGCATTGGTATCTGTCATTCTTTTGACAATCAAGTTGCTAGTCAACTTATTTGTATCATCAATAACCTTAGGCTTATTGGTCTCAAGGGAGATGGACCAGATAGATAGGGTTTCATGCCTTGGGTTAAACCCTAATCTAAAATATAAGGCATCTACCTACTCTTCTAATGTCAACATTGGGCTATTCCCATCTTGTCTTCTGATGGTATCAAATGTAATGACATATGATATATCCCATCTAGGTAACGAAAGGCAACCACCTTTCTTCACAATTTGTCTTCCCTTTTCTAGAGTCATGTCTACCACTTCTTTGTTGACCTTGTCCTAGAATTCAGTGATGACTTCTTTTATTTTTTCCTCAGTGAGAGTTTGATTATCTAAGGTTTAATTCAACTCCTCACCCTTGCTGTTCAACATAGAAAAAAGCATCTCAATAAGATTGTTACACCTCGAGTTTTCTTTACAAATTACTTTTAACTTTTTACATTAAAATATGCTTTGATATCTATTGATGACTATATGCTAATTGACATTTTGATAAAATTAAATGCAATGCAATGTGTTCCAATTTTAATGGTTATTATTATTGAATCAATATTATGATGATGTTGTGATTAATAACGGGCTAACTATTTGGTTGGATTTTTAAGTGAAATGCAAGATCAAATTCTTACCCTCTAGAGGGAGAGGGAAAGTATCACTAGAGAGAGGAGTATAGACTTCAGAAATAAACAGGTTATTGCCATATGAGTTGAAGCACACACTCACATAGGTCTAAGTATATAGATTGGGTAAATACCCAAGTCCTATCATTGAGTCAATTATTGTGTTTTGTCTAAGTTTGAGTTGAGTTGTAAGGCTAGGTTGAGCCATGTTGTATCTTTGGTCTAGTCTATGCAATAAAAATAAAGTGATATATAATCATATCGTTTCTTCAATTTGTCAATTTTGTGGTTATTAAGTCATATCAACTATTATCTAATTATGTTTTATAAAATATATATATATATATAATCGAACAAATATATATACATATATATAGTAATGAATAAAGCATTATATGCAGATCGACATGCTTATAGAAGCATGGAAAAAGCATGGAAAAATTAAGTTAAATCTATTTTAACTGTCTAGCACTTTGTGAGGCATAAAATACACCATCGAAGGCCTTTTATAAGACAATTTAAATGGCAATAAAGCCATAGTTATGGCCATCTTAGTGGTGCATCAGTTCTAATAGCAAACTTAAGCCACTAAGTAGTAGTTTAAACTGTCAATGAATGAATATTTATCAACCATTGAATGAGCCGTAATGGAGTGGCATAATGAGAACTGGTAGTTTAAAATTGGTAGTTGGTAATTAATACCAATGATTGAGGGTGATACTGGTAAAAGGACATCGTTTGTATCATTATTCATTCTCATTTTTAAAGAGCAATGATGGGGGCTATAGGCAGAGAGAATAAATCATTTATGATCTTTCTTCTTGGGTGTTGTTAATTATTCTTTTTCTTATGTTTTTGATGGGACTGTATGTTCTAGAGAGCTTGTGATAGTTCTTATGCAACACTTTCAGGCAAAGTTATATGTGTTCGAGCTTACTTTGCATAGTATTTAAGTCTTATATACGTAATACATATAGGTAATACTCTTCGTTTTGAACAGAGATTTTTTTGCTGTTAGTTATGGTATTTGCTAAAGGAGTTTTACAAGCAAAATCTGAGTTTTCAACATTAGTAAACTAAGTCTTTTTGGGAAAACTGTGTCGAACACTGTGACTATGATATTGGAATTTCAAAAGTGTAGAACAGAGAGAAATTCAAGTATGTGTACATACTTTATTATTATGTGGAAATTTGTAGTTTCATTCTAGAGTTTTCAAATTTATAAAGTTGAAAGAATTGTTATTTATTATGATGAATATTATATGTTAAAACAAAGAAAGATTGGTCTGATTTGTACAGTTTGAAACAAAAATTGAATGTGGTTACTAGATTGTTACCTCCTCCTCAATTAATAGTGAGTAAACAAGTGGATTAGGAAAAGATTGCTTTGGGTATTGAGGTCAAACAACTAAAGAGAGAGTTGGATGAGAGGAATTAAATGAAAGAGAAGGTAAAGAAAGACCAGAGAGAGAAATTATCTAAAATGATTGACAACATTTTGGGCCATAGGTTGTCATGTATTTTGAGCCTTCTAGAGGAGGCATGGAATGGATATGACAAGGTCAAAATGGCCCATATTATCCATATTGTATTAAAGAATAGGTTAGAGGGTATTATTGACACTTGGAGTCCCAAGAAGCAAATATTTAAAAAGATGGTGTTAATGATCAATTTTGATGTGCATGTTCTAGGATAATTAGAAATCATATCTAATTCCTTAGAAGATATTGAATATAATATGGTTATACATCAAGTTTTCCATCTCACTATGGATAAATTTTTATAAGATTTTGATGACCTTAGGTATAGCTTGATGCCTAACTTTGTGAATGAGGAAAATGAACTAAAGGAATTCAGAGTGTGGAGAGTTGAGTTTAGCAGCATTTTACCTCCCATCCTAAATTCTATTTTGGAAGATGATATTTTGAATACTAATAAATTGAATGTTGCTCTAGATAACTCGTTAAGATTGGAAATGGGCTTAGGAAATTTTATTAAAGAAAAAAAGAAGTGGATTGAAGGAGGATATTCAAATAATTTGTATTTCACATTAGAGCTATTTTGGCACATACTTGGCCATCAGAGGAGCTTTTTACTACATGGATGGATAAATGTGACATTTGTCTGTGGCCTAAAGCTTGTTTCTCCCTTGTTTCTATAAAAAGGAATTCAGAGCCATTTTACAATGATCTCAGAATTTTGTAAGCAAAGAGTTTGTGTTTTAGGTTTGTGCAATCTAATATTAGGTTTTCATAGAAGAGGTGTCAATGTAATTTCCAATTTTGTACAACAATACTAGTTCAATACATGTGCATACTTTGGAAATTTCTCAATCAATTATCTCCTAAAATGTATACCTCATTTCAATTATGAATAAATATTGATCAAGGATTATTTTTGTTCATCTTTGCTAACTTCTTGCAAATGAATGTTTCTATTATAGCTTCTATTCGAGGGATAGATTAAATTGTTGTATTAGGAATATTGATAGTCTTGAATGTATACAAAGATTATCGAGAAGAATTGATTATGAATTCTGGAAGATATTAATATAAGGCATTAATATATAATCTTCCATACAATTAGTTTAAAATCTATTATTCAAAATCAATTGCATTTTCTTTGACTCCATAGCCTAGGATTAAGGCACCAAAATGAACATGTATACTATGGTTGCATATCCATGATCAACAAATTTGAAAATCAAATTTATGTTTTTGTTACTTTTTATTCCATTATGTTGGTCCCATGTTCTTAGATCTAGAATGCATAAAACTTCAAGAATCTATCCCGTCAAGTATGTTTCATCTACAATTCTTAGACACAAAAAGAGAGCATATTTGTTTAAATCGGTATCTTGTATGAATTATATGAAATCCTATTAGATATTGCATAGGACCATCCTCCTAGGTTTTGCAAAGCCTAAAGTACAAAGGAGAAATTTTTTAAATCTTTCTCGTTTTCGTTGGCCAACCTCGCAAAGCAATTGAGCATAAGAGCTAGCTTCTTTTTAGATTATTTTAGGAACCAATTGGAATTACTAAAAAACAAACCAATAGTATATAGTGTTGATATTTTGATCTATATTATTATTTCTATTTGAAGATGTGGCTTGTTTGTGTAGAATATTACATTTTTTTGTTATGCAAGATTATGATAATCCCTATTAAGAAGTAATTTAATATGGTTCAAGTATCCAATATAATCCAAGTCTAGTGTAGTCAAATTGAGAACTTAACCATCAAAGTAAAGTTGTGAATCCTCCATGTGCTTGCAGTAATGATGAGATATATAAGATTAAATTATGTATGCAAATGATTTCTACTATGAGTTTAAAAACCAACCTTCTATCAATATATATGTGCTTGGGAAATATTTATATGTTTTTGTGTTACAGATTTTCATGGATTTGGTTTATGTGGGTCACTAATGGAAGATGTCATTCCTATTCTAGATGGAAAGATGTAGATGCTACTCATAATGTTGATGAAGGAGAAGAAAATATAGTCACTATCATGGAGTGTAGTGTGGATTGTTGTAAAATTCTTTCAATAGCTGACAATAGAGTATTTAGAGTTGTAACTAATTTAAGACCGTCTTAAGGGAATTGGTGGCTTAATTGAAGATCTAGAGATTTTAATTTTGTTGTGTGTGTGCATGATCACATAAGTAATATTTTGGAACTTTCTCCCTTCATTTTCTTTGTAGCTATAAAATAAATTTTAAGGAAAAATCACATAATCTAGATAGATTAATGTGGCTCATGTGCATTTCAGATGTTTCTATCATTAGTTGTAGTCCGTCCACTAAAGAAATAGTTGGTGAAACTATAGTTTAATGAGTGAGGCACATGTCTTGTAGAGCTACTAATTTTAACATTAGAGAGATTTAATCCCTATAGGTGGATACTTAATTTCTTCTTCCAACAATGAAAAATAAGTAATCACATATTTTAGTCTAGGATTATGTTAAATTTTGGATCTATATGGCACTAATTAGATAGCACAATCATGTGTGATAAACACAACTATGTGTTGGATATGTATCAATTCAAATTGAGTGTATTAGTATAGATGAATGTGCTACTCATGTGTAGTTCATACATAATATTGTGGAGATATTGATGCAATAGTTGGAAATATTATGAAGAGTCTTAAAGCTATGTGATGACATTAAAGAGTAAGGACACATGTTTATTTTACCCTTTGTTGTATAGAGTTTTTAGAGATTGTACTTTTGTAAATGAGAATAAAGTCATTTTTTATAAGATTTCATGATTTTTTGATTTATCTTGGAAAAAACTGTGTTCAAGGGAATATCATGGCATGGAAACTATTGATGTTAAACCAATGTGTAAAAGTATAAGTTGTAAGAAATTATGTAAGTATGGTTCACCATTTATTGTAGAGAAATAGTCTCTATTATGTCTAGTATGTAGATGAAGAACTTAGTTAAAGTCTATCTAAAATCCTACTAGTTGTCTCAAGCCATTGTATCATCTCCCTAAAAAATTAATCTTGTGTTATAGAGTGGTGTCCTCATTACATTGGTGAGAATGTAGAGGTGCAAGTGGAAAAAGTGGTATTGGTTATGAATAGATCACAAATTGGTGCTAAAAGCCTCTCTATTAAGTTGTAGATATGAAGCCATAAATCTCTTACAATTCCCAAGAATCAGTGAAGATTTATATTTTTTGTACTTTTACCTAGTAACTAGTAAAGGTATAGAGTGCACTAGTATGGTTGCAACCTAAATTTAGTCCTAACTATGCATGTTTATAGATGTTGAGGAGATATTTACTTGAAATACAATGTTAAAATGAGTGTTGTTGAACCTATGCATTCTTGTTGATATAATATAGTATTTTTATATAAAATTTAGAACATATAATAGTACATAGTGTTGATATTTTGTTCTATACTATCATTTCTAGTTGAAGATGTGGCTTATTTGTGTAGAATATTAATTTTTTGTTATGCAAGATTATGATAAGCCCTACTAAGAAGTAACTTAATATTCAATTCTAATCCAATGTGACTCGTCTAATGTAGTGAAATTGAGAATTTAATCATCAAAGTAAAGTTATGAATCCTCTATGTGCTTGTAGTATCGATGAGATACTTAAGATTCAAATATGTATGAAAATATTTCAACTATAAGTGTAGAGCTACAATAGCCAACCTTATATTAAGATATATGCTTGAGAAATAGTTAGATGTTTTTGTGTATATTTTCATTGATGTGGTTTAAGATGTCATTCCTATTCTAGTTGGAAACATGTAGGTGCTACTCATAATATTGATGAAGGCGAATAAAATGTAGTCACTCAATCATGAAGTGAAGTGTGGATTGTCGTAAAATCCTTTCAATAGATAATAATAGAGGATTTAGAGTTACAACTAATTTGAGACTAGTTTGAGGGAATTGGTGGCTTGATTGAAGATCTAGACCTTTTAATTTTGTTGTGTGTGTGCATGATCACATAAGCATGATTTTTGAACTTTCTCCCTTCATTTATCTTGTAGTTATAGAAGCAATTTTAATGAAAAATCACATAATTTAGAGAGATTAATATGGTTCTTGTGTATTGTACATATTTCTATCCTTGGTTGTAGTGCATCAACTAAAGAAAAAGTTAGTGAAACTATAGTTTAATGAGTGAATTGCATGTCTTGTAGCTACTACTTTTAACATTAGAGAGATTCAATCTCTATAAGTGGATACTTAATTTCTTCTTTCGAACAATGAAAATTAAGTAATCATACAATTGAGCCTAGGATTATGTTATCTTTTGAATATTTATGGTGCTAATTGGATTAGCACAATTATGTGGAATAGACACAACTAGGTGTTGGATATATATCAATTCAAATTGAGTGTATTGGCATAGATGCATGTGCTACTCACGTGTCTATTCATGCATAATGTGGAGACATTGATACAATAGTTATAAATATTATGAAGAGTCTTAAAGTTATGTGATGTCATTAAAGAGTAAGCACACATGCTTATTTTATCCTTTGCTATGTAGAGTTTTTAGAGCTCATGAATTTTGTAAATGGGCATAAAGTCATTATTTGAGAGGATTTCATGATTTCCTAATTTATCTTGGAAGAAAATATGTGTTTAAGGGAGTATCATGGCATGGAAGTTGTCGATGTTGAACCAATGTGTAGAAGTACAAGTTGTACAAAATGTAGGTATGGTTCATTATTTCTTGTAGAGAATTTGTCTCTATTATGTCTATTATGTAGATGAAGAACTTAGTTAAAGTTTATCTAAAAGCCTATTAGTTGTGTCAAGACATTGTGTCATTTCCCTAAAAATTCACCCTTTCTTATAGAGTGGTGTGTTGGTTTTTCCAATTGATGGCCTAAAATATTTTAAGTGGTTTCCAAGATCTATCATCAAAGAGTCTAGGCTATTGGAAAACAAATAGAAGACCACCTTTAAGATATGTTATCTATGTACTTCAAGCTTTGCAAAACCTAGATGGATTTTCCTATATGGTGTTGAACATGGATGTGAAATAAGGTTATATTTCAGCACCTAGAAGATAGATGTCTTGATACTAATGGATAAGGAGTTGCTGAATACAAACTTGGTTGTCCCATTCCTTATCTTCCTTAAACCAAGGTATGAAGTATGTAACCTAAACACTAATAAGATACAAAAGGGCTAAATAATGGGATTAATAGGTTTAAGATTTATTTTCAGGATAAGGGAAGAAAATAAAGCAAGATCAGTGCCTACCTTGGGCTACAAAGTCATATGTTATGCATTGTATATGAAAAACCAAAACATATTTTGATAGTAATATGCTTTATTATCACCTTGTGATAATATGACCTACAAAATCCTACTATGCAACCATAATTATTAATCCATCAAAAGTAATAACATTCCTACTAATCTATGACAATCATTTACTCTATCTATTGAATAAACAACAAACCACTAAACTAATTCTAGACATCAAATGTTGTTGAAAAGTTGATATAACCCTTAACTAGACTTAGCTTAAAGAATTTAATTACCATTCATAGTTAGAGACAACTATTGTAATAGTGTATATTCATATTAGCCACAGATTCAAAATAAAAGGATATAGTCAATGCAATGACTAACATAGACTTTCACCTTTGGAATTCAACAATTTATGTATAGGGCCTTATTTCTTGGCCAAAATTTAGAACTACTATGAAAGAAAGAGATATTGCATTATAACGACTAGGAGGTAACCTAGATTAACTTTGAATGTGATACATGGCTCAATATAACCCGTGTGATTTGCAACTAAAAATGGCATTTGGAATATACTATGGGGTCTTTATCTTCACCTTTCCTTTCAATTGCCTTCATTATTTTTATAATTGAAGTTTGTGCATTTTCTTTTCAATCCCATGCAAAAATTTCACCTACATGCAAAAACCCATTTACTGCCTTTTTTTTCACTTGCGAGTGATTTTTTAAAATTTTGAATAAAAACCCACTTCACTAATAGTAAAATATGCATTTTATAGATGCATTTAACTATTAAAACCTAAAATTTTTCTCCATATTTCATTCCAACATTTTAACCAACATTTTTTTTAATCATCTACCTTTATTTTTATCTCTGTAAACAACTCTCACATTTTGTCAAACATTTGTCTGGCAACCATTTTCCTATGCATTTTTGGTCTACAACCATGTATTTGCAATCACATATTTCCAACTCCTCACTTATGATTGTGCTATGATCATTATTCTTTACAAGTAATTTACCTACTAACATATTTTCTCCTGTACTTGTTTTAATGCAAGTATCTTCAAATGCATATTGAATCACCAATGGTAACATTGCAAATATGACAATTCCACAAAAATTACACAAAAAGCTAATAATTTCATTGTATCTTAAAAATATGTATTTGCATCCTCTAAAATGAAAATCTTCACTAAATCATATAAGTTTCCCTCTTGCACACTTGATCCATCCTCATTTTATCCTTTGTTCTTGTAACACCCCGCCACGCAAACCCCAAAGGAACAAATAAAAATGCAACATAATTTTTTTAAAGAACATAAGAGTATACTTAAGTATCCCAACATACCAATGTTCTACGTTGCACAACTAAATCCCTTGGGGTACACGAGGATACATTACTAAACTAACCCATAACAAAGATAATAGATTAAACATTAAATAACCAATAACGTAAATCCATTCATACTCATTTCACCATTTAAACCATCCATTAACGATAACCATATTAATAAGAGTAAACCATATTAAACCATATATGAAAAACACAATGAATTAATCATGAAGATATTAAATATATATATTTCCACAGATACAACATAAGATAATTAGGAATCACAAATGATAGTTCATGAATGATTACAAGGTATGAATAGAAATTAAATCAATATAATAGTACAACATAATGAACATATAAAAAAATTACATCAAGATCTTCCCAACACACGTGGGAGTCGATACATCAATAAATAAATTACATCTGAAGTATAAACATACATCTGGTACGTAGGAACATTGGATCAACAACATTCGCCAAAACCCTGCAATGAAAGATACAACTACATCCAAAGGGGACCCAATGCAGTGCGAAGCACGTTCCACCCAACCACCCCCGTGCTAGGAGTAAACAAGGAAGGATCCTCGACCAAGCACATCAATAGTAACACAAGACTAACTCCAAACAAGATAACATAATATCACTAGACAACACTAAAAACTAAACAATGACAAATCACCAAAAGAGATAACAATAGACCACTTTCGAGACATAACAATAAATCACTTTCCAAATAATACAACAATAAATCATGAAACACATCATCAATAAATCTCAAGTCATAATATCAATAGACTACTTCGAGAGGACTTCAATAAAACAACACAAATGGAATGTTAGAGGAGAGTGTCATCGCATGGCTTAACATAGATTATCCAGACAACCTATCACAAGGTGCCACCTCCATCTATACATGGATTATCTAGACAACCTAGTTCAAGGTGTCGCCTCCATCTATGGTTCTCCTGACAGCCTATCTCAAGGCACCGCTACATAGGGTTACTCATGCGGAATTGTTAACCTTTCGTGAAGACAAGGCAACGATCTTGCCAACCATGGACTTCTTGGTCCCCTTTAGTTTGTGATAGCACTAATAGGCTGACGAGGCATCATAATTATATTATTAGTGTTTAACCACCCACCCTTAGTTAATTACTTAGGTTATCACTAATTACTCTAACTCTACGTGGGTTACCCTGACAACCCCTTTGTGCACCGGCCCCCCCTTAAAGCCACTCTCTCTAGACACTCAAACATAAATATCCAACACAAAAGGATTGTATCAACAAGGAATACTGAACCAATCAAATGGATCCTCCACGAGGCATAACCATCTCGCCAAAACATATGAAACACATCCACGGTCAAAACATAGGCCAAGCATCAAAATACGAGATCACAATTACACATTAGTATCCCCACCTCTGGAAGTTCCTAATCAACAACTTAAGTTCCTATAACAAAATAAACTAACTCTAGGGTTTCCCACATGACATAAACCCTAATTAAGAGAAAGCCAAAATTGATTACACTAATGATCTCGAGAGAAAACAATTACATAATCAATGCCATAAAACTCATTTTAATATACAACCAATTTCGCCAATTAAATAAATCAATTACTCAAAAAGATTCGATTTAATTCAAAGCACATAATTTATTTCTAATTTGCACAATTACACTGTAACATTGCAATTTTCTCAAAATTATCATATTAAATTCATATTCGCAGCATATCCTATCTGCTGCACACACACACACACATATATATATATATACAAAATAAAGCATATATTTATATAAAAAAAAATAATCATTTTACAAAACATATTATAAAATTAATAATTATCTTACTGTAAAATTATAATTAAAATTATATATATACATATATATATAATTATAATTATAAAATTGAAATCATACATAAAAAAAAAAAATTAAATAAAGTCAAATAAAAATAATAAAATAAAACTTTATGCAGTCACAACCTCCACACAAGCGGAGGTACTACTCGACCCCATATGTTGGCTTCTCTCGCTAGTGTTGTGCACGTACTACCATAAATGGTGGGTAGACCTGGTGACCATCCACCCCTCACAATAAAACAAAAATATATATATTTTTTATAAATATAATTCATTCCGCTATGCAAAGCACGGAACCCAGTAATAATATCATAATATATATTTTATTTTGATTCTCCAAGAGAAATAAATTAAAAAAAATGTGAAAACGAAAATTTGTATTTTAATTTATTCATGCAACAATCACAGACTTTGTGAATATGTGTGAATACAAATATTTTAAAATGCAACTAGAACATACTATATATATATATATAATCATAAGTTTCAAAACAATCACATAAATAAATTGGGTATGCAAATTCAATATAATAACAAAAAATATTTTCTTTCCAAAGTAAATTTAACATAATAATAATAATGATTTTCTTTCCAAAGAGTAATTTTTTTCACTCAATTTTATTGAAGAAATTTGAAAGGTTTAATTATAGTTTTTCTACAGAGAAATCAAGGGTTTAACAATCAAATTCTCAATAACAAAAAACCTCTTTCAAAACATAGAGAATTAATTTTTAAAATGGCAACAAGATTTTGTTCACATAATCCAAAAAGAAAAAAACAATAAGTTTTAGGGAACCTAGAGTCCTTCGTTCGATGTAGAATCCAAACACAATAGCTTTCTTCCTCTTTGCAAGTAGAATCCCCTCTGCAGTTTCTTCTTAGTTTCCCTTCCTTCAACTCTCTTCTGAATCAATCTTTTTAAATCTTTTCTTACAGAACAACTTTCACCCAAAAGCACAAAACAAAAACCTATCTTTTCTTTTTCTTTTACAGACAAAAACTAGAAAAAAAACCCTTGTCTGTGTAAAACCGCCTCACAAATAAAAATAAATAGTAATTAATAAAGCTCATCATCTTTTTCCTCAAGAATCCTTTTCAATCATTGGTTCTTTTCTTGCTTTTTAAAAGCACACACTTATCTCACAATTTTAATTAAAAATTAATTATTTTCTCAAGATATTCTCTACAAATTTTTCTAATTTAATATCAAGAAAAAATATAATATATAATCATCATCATCAGTGTTAATTTAAATTAATTACTTACACTTTTAATTAATTTAAATAACTTTTTAATTTACAATATATTTAAAACTCAACATTTAACTAACTTACAATTAATTAAAGCAACAAGACAACATTAATTAATCTTATAAAATAAGATTAATTAAATAACCACTAACCATAAATAAAATAAATAATCAACAATCAAACTACACAAAGACAAGGACAAAACCTCAATCATGACACAACAAAACTCAAAACAGGATGACGGACTTGGGATGGGGACACTTCCTTATCAACTCCCTTTTTCAACATTGTACCCATTGGGTTAATTTAGTGCTCGCCCTGTGCTGTCAAAACAGGTGGAATCGAGACTTTATTCCTGCAATTCCTGCATACCAATAAATGTCAAGTAACATATATATATAATTGAAAACATCATATCATGAGAAGGAATTGTAGCGTAGCAGGGCACTCGTAAACGAGTGGTGTTACACTGTCCTCTCACCAAAGCTATACTAACAAATACAACATTAGATGTAAAGTAACATTGCTAACTAACTGATCACATCATAAAATAATAACCAAACCATTGCATCACAATGTATTATTGAAATCAAATTAAACATCACCAAACCAAATGTAACCATAATGTCATATCAAATATCCATGTCATCAAATGAAGTAGCACAATCAACAATCAATCTAAACTATCCAATCCACCAATCCACCAATAAGTAATAACTATCACAGTCTCAATGTATCAAGCAAAAGCATAGAAAGATAACAAGTCCAAACAACAACATGAGGGGTATTACATCCTCCCCCTAGAACATGGCTTACTCTTGGAAGCCAGTAAATAAGAAAAATAAGCCTCTCTAATATGGGACGCATCCTCCCATGTCACTAAAGTCTCATCATTTGGGTCTCACTAAACCCGCAAACACCTGATATGCTCTACCTGCATCGCCTACCGTCGGATAGTATTTGACTATAACCCGTAGTGTTCCCTTATGGACATTGTCTAGAAATATGTCCTTGCTACCCACATGAGAAATAGCTTGTTCCTCGCCCAAAACCTCTGACACTAGATGGTGCACTCGATTGTTGAAAGTTGCCTCGTGAAGGTGCCGACTGTGTGGTTTGTGCGGGCTGCACAAAATGATTTGGTCTATTACACTGCCAACTTCGGATCTTCTTGTTCTGAGATCTATCCCCCTCTCAAGTCTCGACTGGGAGTGTTGTTGTTGTTCCCCCTTAGTGGTTGCTTGATGGCCTTTAGAGGACCCTACAACTAGGACCAGACCTCCATGAGAAACAACACCCGATGACGGTGCACTACCGATCTGAACTCCTATGTGTCCTTTGAATGCCATTGCCAAATTTTCTTCTACTAGCCGAGCCTTCTCAACCACTACCTCCATTGTCTTCGGCTCGAAGACTTTAACTCCACCACTAATTCAGGAATTTAAGCCCCGAATGAAATGTTGAACCAACATTCCCTCATCATGACTGATTCCTGCATATTGTTTCAATTCATAGAATCGCCACTCATACTATTCAATGGACATCAACATCTGCCTAAGGTCATGAAACTCATCTGCCCTACATTGCCTCCAATGATCAGAAAGGAAGCAAGCCCTGAACCTGTCCAGAAATAACTCCCATGTGACCATGCTGATATCCAAATGTAACTTTTTCTCTTCCAGCCGCCACCAAGTGGATGTGAAGCCTCTCAGATGCATGACTGTGCACCGAGATTTGGTATTGCTACCATAGGGGTGCATCGTGAAGCATCGATCCAAATCAATTAACCATGTTTCTGCTTCCAGACCTCCAGAACCATCAAATGTAGGTGGATGTGCTCTCATCAAATCTCTCATATGACTAGCTATCACTGCATCCTGATCTGCGGTTACTTCCCTTCGCCTTAGCGACCTTTCCCTTTCTCTCTCAACCCACTGCTCCTCCTCTAGCCTGGGTCCCAACCAACCAAGAATCTCTCCCAGAATGTGCTACAATTTTCCATCCAAACTAGGCTGTCCTGGGTTCTGACCACCACTTGACGGATTGTGTTGAGGACTCAATCGTTCCTCGTGCTCTGAACTATGGATACTCGGTGGTGATGGACTTGGGCAGTTGGCTCTACGGCCACCACCTCGGCCCCTTATTTGGGCGCAACCTCTACATTGAGGCATGATCCTGCACAACAATTAGAGTTATGTAAGATCAAGAGTTAATGCAAAGGTTTCCCAATGGACACAAACTACCCAGAGAACCTAGTGTTAGCAACCAGCTCTGATACCAAGCTATAATGCCCCGCCGCGCAAACCCCAAAGGAACAAATAGCGCAAACCCCAAAGGAACAAATAAAAATGCAACAATTTTTTTTTTAAAGAACATAAGAGTGTACTTAAGTATCCCAACATACCAACGTTCTAAGTTGCACAAATAAATCCCTTGGGGTACACAAGGAGACATTACTAAACTAACCCATAACAAAGATAATAGATTAAACATTAAATAACCAATAACATAAATCCGTTCATACTCATTTCACCATTTAAACCATCCATTAACAATAACCATATTAATAAGAGTAAATCATATTAAACCATATATGAAAAACACAAATGAATTAATCATGAAGATACTAAATATATATATTTCCACAGATACAACATAACATAATTAGTAATCACAAATGATAGTTCACGAATGATTACAAGGTATGAATAGACATTACATCAATCTGATAGTACAACACAATGAACATATAAACAAATTACATCAAGATCTTCCCAACACATGTGGGAGTCGATACATTAACAAATAAATTACATCTGAAGTATAAACATACATCTGGTATATAGGAACACTAGATCAACAATATCCACCAAAACCCTGCAATGAAAGATACAACTACATCCAAAGGGAACCCAACGGGGTGGGAAGCACATTCCACCCAACCACCCCCTTGCTGGGAGTAAACAAGGAAGGGTCCTCGACCAAGAACGTCAATAGTAACACAAAACTAACTCCAGACAAGATAACATAGTATCACTAGACAACACTGAAAACTAAACAATGACAAATCACCAAAAGACATAACAATAGACCACTTTCGAAACATAACAATAAATCACTTTCCAAATAATACAACAATAAATCATGAAACACATCATCAATAAATCTCAAGTCATAATATCAATATACTACCTCCAAAGGACTTCAATAAAGAAACACAAATGGAATGTTAGAGGAGAGTGTCATCGCATGGCTTAACATAGATTATCTAGACAACTTATCACAAGGTGTTGCCTCCATCTATACAAGGATTATCCAGACAACCTAGTTCAAGGTGTCATCTCCATCTATGGTTCTCCTGATAGCCTATCTCAAGGCTCCACTCCATAGGGTTACTCATGCGAAATCATTAACCTTTCGTGAAGACAAGGCAACAATCTTGTCAACCACGGCCTTCTCGGTCCCCTTTAGTCCGTGATAGCACTAATAGGCTGATGAGGCATCATAATTATCTTATTAGTGTTTAACCACCCACTATTAGTTAATTACTTAGGTTATCACTGATTACTCTAACTCTACGTGGGTTACCCTGACAACCCCTTTGTGCACCGGCCCCCACTTAGAGTCACCCTCTCTAGACACTCAAACACAAATATCCAACACAAAAGGATTGTATCAACAAGGAATATTGAACCAATCAAATGGATCCTCCGCGAGGCATAACCATCTTGCCAAAACATATGAAACACATCCACAGTCAAAACATAGGCCAAACATCAAAATTCGAGATCACAATTACACATCAGTATCCCCACTATGGAAGTTCCTAATCAACAACTTAAGTTCCTATAACAAAATAAACTAACTCTAGGGTTTCCCACATGACATAAAGCCCAATTAAGAGAAAGCCAAAATTGATTACACTAATGATCTCGAGAGAAAACAATTACATAATCAATGCCATAAAACTCATTTTAATATACAACCAATTTCGCCAATTAAATAAATCAATTACTCGAAAAGATTCAATTTAATTCAAAGCACATAATTTATTTCTAATTTGCACAATTATATTGTAACATTGCAATTTTCTCAAAATTATCATATTAAATTCATATTCGCAACATATCCAATCTGCTACACACACACACACACATATATATATATATATATATGTAAATATATATATACATATATATGCTTTTATGCGTGTATATATACAAAATAAAGCATATATATATATATAAATCATTTTACAAAACATATTATAAAATTAATAATTATCTTACTGTAAAATTATAATTATAATTATAATTATATATATATAATTATAAAATTGAAATCATACATTAAAAAAAACAAATTAAATAAAGTCAAATAAAAATAATAATAATAATTTTTTTTATATAGTCGCAACCTCCACACAGGCGGAGGTACTATGTACCTCCCCCTGTGGGGAGGCCGCAGTCTCCACAGACTGCACCCAACAACCTCGGTTGTTGTGCGCAGCCGTGGTGGCTATGTACTGCACCACATGGCCGTGGGTGGTACAGCCTCGGCCGACCATCCACCCCTCACAATAAAACAAAAAGTAATATTTTTTTTATAAATATAATTCATTCCACTATGCAAAGCACGAAACCCAGTAACAATATCATAATATATATTTTATTTCGATTCTCCAAGAGAAATAAATTAAAAAAAACGCGAAAACAAAAATTTGTATTTTAATTTATTCATGCAACAATCACAGACTTTGCGAATATGTATGAATACATATATTTTAAAATGCAACTAGAACATAATATATATATATATATATAAGTTTCAAAACAATCACATAAATAAATTGGGTATGCAAATTCAATATAATAATAAAAATGATTTTCTTTCCAAAGTAAATTTAACATAATAATAATAATAATGATTTTCTTTCCAAAGAGTAATTTTTTTCACTCAATTTTATTGAAGAAATTCGAAAGGTTTAACTATAGTTTTTCTACAGAGAAATTCAAGGGTTTAACAATCAAATTCTCAATAACATAAAACCTCTTTCAAAACACAGAGAATTAATTTTTAACATGGCAACAAGATTTTGTTCACAGAATCCAAAAAGAAGAAAACAATAAGTTTTAGGGAACCTAGAGTCCTTCGTTTGATGTAGAATCCAAACACAATAGCTTTCTTCCTCTTTGCAAGTAGAATCCCCTCTGTAGTTTCTTCTCAATTTCCCTTCTTTCAACTCTCTTCTAAATCAATCTTTTTTAATCTTTTCTTACAGAACAACTTTCACCTAGAAGCACAAAACAAAAACCTATCTTTTCTTGTCTTTTACAGACAAAAACCAGAAAAAAAACCCTTGTCTGTGTAAAACCCCCTCACAAATAAAAATAAATAATAATTAATAAAGCTCATCATCTTTTTCCTCAAAAATCCTTTTCAATCATTGGTTCTTTTCTTGCTTTTTAAAAGCACACTTATCTCACAATTTTAATTAAAAATTAATTATTTTCTCAAGATATTCTCTACAGATTTTTCTAATTTAATATCAGGAAAAAAGATAATATATAATTATCATCATCATTATTAATTTAAATTAATTACTTACACTTTTAATTAATTTAAATAACTTTTTAATTTACAATATATTTAAAACTCAACATTTAACTTACAATTAATTAAAGCAACAAGACAACATTAATTAATCTTATAAAATAAGATTAATTAAATAACCATTAACCATAAATAAAGTAAATAATCAACAATCAAACTACACAAAGACAAGGACAAAACCTCAATCATGACACAACAAAACTCGAAACAGGATGACGAACTTGGGATGGGGACACTTCCTTATCAACTCCCTTTTTCAACATTGTACCCGTTGGGTTAATTTAATGCCTGCCCTGTCCTGTCAAAACAGGTGGAATTGAGACTTTATTCTTGCAATTCCTGCATACCAATAAATGTCAAGTAACATATATATATAATCAAAAACATCATATCATGAGAAGGAATTATAGCGTAGTAGGGAACTCGTAAACGAGTGGTGCTACACTGTCCTCTCACCAAAGCTATACTAACAAATACAACATTAGATGTAAAGTAACATTGCTAACTAATTGATCACATCATAAACTAATTACTAAACCACTGCATCACAATGTATTACTGAAATCAAATTAAACATCACCAAACCAAATGTAACCATAATGTCATATCAAATATCCATGTCATCAAGTGAAGTAGCACAATCAACAATCAATATAAACTATCCAATCCACCAATCCAACAATAAGTAATAACTATCATAGTCTCAATGTATCAATCAAAAACATAGAAAGATAACAAGTCCAAACAACAACATGAGGGGTATTATAGTTCTCCATTACAAAGTTACTAGACATCAAAATTAATTGTTGAGTATTTTGGGTCACGACAAGGATGTTTTTTATGGTGTATGGATGTTTTCCACATTAGTAGATACTTCTAACAACTGCAATGAAGCCATTGATGAGTTGTAGGTTGTTTTTGACCTTGCTAGTAGTGAAAACCATTCATAACACCTCTGAGAATGTTGCCCAAATCTTTATTTGGTTGTTGGGTTATTTTTGGTAGTGTAGAAAAAAATTGTCTCCATTTTTGGCACTTTTAAACAACTACAACAAGGTTTTCCATGAGTTGTAGGTCATGTTTTATGCAATTGGGATTTTTTAGACTTATTAGCACATAAAAATTATTCAATATTTTTCCCAAATTACTATTTGGATATGAGAACTGGTTCTTGGGTATTTTGGGAGGTAGAAAAGTAGTTTCTAACCATTAGATGGATAAGAAACAACCCCCAAATCGTCCTCACATGGTAGAAGAGAATTTCATCATTACTATGGAGGTTTTATAAGCATAAAAAATAGAAATTTGCCCCAAAATGGGGATCAGATACAAAGTAGCAAAAATAAAAACTAAGCCATCAACCAAAAGACAAAAACAATAAAATTCAATGTTCCAGCAAATTCCAGATCAACAAATAATATGGGCCAATAGGGAGTTTATCGCTACCCCAAGTCCATTACAACCCTTATTGTTGCCCCTCCAAACTGTGATGTAATACCTTTGTTCCATGTGGACTCAAGGTTAAAGTTACTATTGTCTATCCATCCCCTAGAATACACATTTAACTATATTTATTAAATAAGTAAAATAGTCTTCACTTGATCAACATGACAAGAAAAAGACTGAGCAAGTGTATGTGAAAATAGAACTTAAACTTAGGCACCAACCACTCTCCATCTCAGCAAACAAGCAATTAGAAAAAATAGGGTTACACGAGGACGCGTCCCCTTCCCCAAAACCCCATGTCCCCGTCCCTTGTCATCCCCAGGACGGGGGGATGCAAAGGGGACGTCCCCCTGCCATCCCCGAAACAACAAAATTCATAGGAAATTCTAGGAAATGTTTACGACAGTTTGGGGATAGTTCCCCATCCCCAGTACGGATTGGGGACGTTGGAAATGTCCCCAATCGTATCGAGGACGGCTAGCTGTCCCCTGCAAGTTGAGAGCTTCAAACATTAAAAAACAATGAAAAAATTCAATTTTTTTAAAGTTTATTTCTCCTTCCCAAGGTCACGCGGAACCCACCATCTCTCCCAGGATTAATTTAATTTTTTTTTTGGCTAAAGTTTGATGGAGACAAAATATTAACATTTTGTCATTAGTATTACTAAGTCTCATTTTAATTTTTTAATAGTTCTTTAAAATGCAGTAGAGGAGAACTTCTAACATGCCTCATAGAAACCTTCTACAATCACTTGATTGTTCAGTAAAACTAAATACTATGGTTTTAGAAGAATAGAGATGAATCATTTATAGTATATCAAAAGTTGAGGTAAATACTTCAAAAAGAAAGATACCTATTGCCTCTATGACTAGACTGTGACAAAAAGACACTACATAAATTTAACACTAATTATTTATGATCCAAACCCTATTGTCCCAAGTTACCAGTCTTGGTATTGGTTTGTGTTTGGTCAAATTTATTTTTAGGTTTGGATTCATCCATACAAAAACATATAAAAATCAGAAATATATACATATTTGCAGCAATAGTTAAGTTCAAAATACCACACATAGCATCATATATTGTATAGTAAACAACACCACCATAAAAATAAAAATATTAAAGTATCAATTAATCAAACTCGAATGTCATGATTTATATTGTAAATTAAAATTAAAAAATAATAATGTCAAGTGTCAACAATCAGTCATCACCGATCAAGTTATCATATGGGCTCAAAAATATCGTCACCATCCATATTATTATTAGATGATCTAGATACAAGTAAATTAGAAGAACCACAAATAGTTTTAGACATTTGGATACATGTTTGAGACATTTGGATATTGATAGACCATGGTTTTATTGATGTTTGATGTTGATGTGATAAATTTTATAATGCTTTAATGACATTTCTTATGCTATTATAGTACTACTCTCGCAATTTATTTACATATTGAGATTGTTGTTATCAATTATTAATTTATTGACATATCTATCTCTCTTTCCCTCTCTCTCTCTCTAATATATTAATAAAGTTTGAAAAAATCATATATATATATGTGTGTGTGTGTGTGTGTGTGTGTGTGTGTATTTTGTATGTTATCGTCCCCTATCATCCCCTTGTCCTCGTCCCCAAAGCGTTGTGGAACATAGAGAAAAAATCATCATGGCCATTTGAACTATCATAGATTTAACTTTCTTTGCATTCACCAACCTGCAATGGTGTGATAATATGCTACATGGATTGAACCCTTTACATAGTGCCCAATTGAACCAATCATAACCATTCACTTAAACCTATTTTTGCACGTGAAAAATGTAATTCGAAGGGGCCCAACTTGCCTTTAGAAATAATAAAATTGAGTTACGAGGAGAGCTATGAGAAAAATAATTTATACAACCAATATTTATTCCTTTAAAAGTATTTAAAACATAGGAAATATTTTAAATAACTTCAAAATTAGAACATAGGGAAATTGAATTTTTTAATTTCTCTTGAGGTCAAATGACGATATTGACACCATGGATGCATACGACCTCTAAGAGCCATGAGAACTTGTAGAGGGGAAAATTTAATTATCTACCACCAAAAGTTGCACAACAAATGGATTGTTGATACCTCCTTTGTAAATTGGGCCTTCTGATAGGCCAATTAAAAAATTTCATGTTTCGACCCCAAAACATCTTTGACAACCATAAAAATGGAGCTATAGGTAATTGAAGGTGAATGAGCAACTAGGTTGTCACCAAAACTGAGAGATTCTAATTTTTTTATGGGACCTTATAGACCCACTCCAAAATGATGATAGATTAAAATGTACCTTAAAACTTCTTTGATTCCCATGAAACTAAGTCTACATGGTCCATATGGCCTATCAAAGACTTCTAACAAGTGAATTTTTATGACAAGATTTGGATCAAGCTATTTTAATGCCAATATTTTTAAGCCAGTTAACTCACATGAGGCTTAAAAAAAAGATTTCATTACCTATTAAAAGGTCAAATTGCACTAGAAACATGGAAAAAATATAAGTTCCAACATGGCATCCTCATTACACTAGTGAGAACCTAGAGGTACAAATGGAAAAAGTGGGATTGTTGTGAATAGATCACAAATTGGTGCTAAAATTTTTTGCTATTAATTTGTAGATATGAAGCCATAAATCTCTTAAAATTCCTAAGAATTAGTGAAGATTTACATTTTTTGTACTTCTACTTAGGAATTAGTGAAGGTGTAGATTGCACTAATGAGGTTGCAACCTAAATTGTAGTCCTAACTATACATGTTAACTGAGTTTGAGTATATTTTTACTTGAAATCCAATTTTAAAATGAGAGGTTGTTGTTGAACCTATGCAAGAAGGCAAAAAATTATCTTGAAACACATCTTATGGAAGAGAAATCTACAACATATATTATATTCAAATATGAAAATGAATTACATAAACATGAAGCTCATGGGCTTCCTTATAATATGGGCTCACTTCATACAAAATTTACAACATAATGTCTTCAACATTGTGGCATCATTCTGACAACATCTCAGTATGCATCCATAAACTCTTAAAAATCCAACTTCTCAAATGATAAGGCATTAATCTATGAAAATTTTTGAATGAGAAAACCACTTTCATTTCCCAAAACAACATACAATTACCACCTTGGAAAAATCACGTCCCAATTTGAGGAAAAATCATAAAATAATAAAATAGTCTAAATGCTCACATAGCCTTCACATGGGAATCTAAAATTCAATCAAACAAATTTGGTCAAACTAGATGTTTCCTTAATCTCTGATGGCTCCGATGACTCCATGCAGGAACATGCACCAACATGCAAGCTTGGGTTCCCAACATGCAAGAGCATGCAAATCATAAAAATCAACATGCAAAGACATGCATGGTAAAGTGGTTCCCACCTTGAAAAAGAAACCTAGGCTGGAATATTCCTTTGAGATGATTTTGTAACTCTTACTAAAGTTAATTTTCCTCCAAAATTATAATTAAAAATCATCATAGGGGAAAATTACATATTTTGAAAATTAAAACAATTATTTTCCCACACATTAGCCAATATTATCCCTTATTGAAAATTAAATAAAGCAAAAATAATTATTTTGGTGATGCTAATTGCTAGTACCCTCGGATGCTCTTGCATCAAGCAACCAAGTAGGAAGTTTGTGAGCATAGGCTCACAAAAGTGGAGTTGAGTGATAGGATCACCCTTTCAGATTGCAAGCAATTTGAAGTGAACTCCATCATTGTGAAATGTGTAGAGGGTTATTTATTCTCTCTCTTTTTCCAACACTTTGTTGGTACAAGCACCATTCTCCTTCCATAACTTTATTCACCACTCTTCTCTACTCTTGTGGATTCACATCCACATGTACCATCCTCTTCCACCAAATACACTCTACTCTCCTCTTCTCATTCATGGGATTAAACCCACCATAGACCAACCACCTCCACCAAGCTCCACCTATAACTTCCTCTATAGCCTCTACCTGCAAGTATACATTTGTATGTCACTCTGCATCTTCACAATTCTTTTTCTTTTCTAACTATTTTCTTATCTCACAATGCAAATCCTTTACAAATTCAACATTACAAAACTCATAAAAATCACATTTTACCTCGATGACTTCTTTTGTCACATCTTCTTCCTCACTACTGAATGCTACTATTTTTGTTGTTGCACTAAACAACTTCTCTATCTCCGCAATCTCTTCCTCAAGAAACTCTTGGTCTTTGGAAAGTTCCTCATTAAATTCTAGATCCTCATACATCATTGCATACTTTGTTTTAACTGCATCATCCTCAACTACTACAACTTTACTCACAATAATCTCCTCAATGCTCACTTCTAGAATTCCTCCATCTTTAGCCAATGCTACAACAAACTTCTCTTCACTTTTCTCATTTTCTTCCATGCTCTCACCCAAGCATACTATTGCAACACCATTTTCCTCTTGGACTGTTGCACTTTCTTTTTGCTTCTCATCCTCTGCTACAATCTCACCATCTTCCTTCATGCTATCCTCAAAGCATGTACTTCTGCAATATTTTCTCCTTCATGTTCACCCGCACACACAACTATGACAAACTTCTTGCCTTTGTTCTTTGGAATTTTCAAGGCCTCACAAAGCCTCAACATAAATCTTCAAATTCTCAAGTTCTTCACATGTAAACTACCTCATATTCAACAATCTATTTACACACAAATCACGCACACACACACACACCACCACCATAGGTCTAGGTGCAAACTGCCTCTAATCAATGCTTCTGCCTACACACTTAGGAACAATAGCTTTGATACCACTGATGAAGTGAGAAGAGACTCTCCCCTTAATAAAATATGAAATCAAACAACAATCTCAATGGAGATATGCACACACCACCTGAAACAACAAAGATTGAATGCAAAATCTACAAACTAGAATCAATGTATTATGTTTGAAACTTGCAAGAAGAATTACATAACTTCAAAAAATTTGATTATATCAGATTTTTCAGTCCCTAGGACTAATTTACAATAACTCAAAATAAATTACAATATGATTTTTATATGAAAATGAGGAAATACAACAATAACAACTTTCTTCCTTTCAACTAC
The DNA here is from genome assembly GCA_007258455.2 of Sequoia sempervirens. Lineage (NCBI taxonomy): Eukaryota > Viridiplantae > Streptophyta > Pinopsida > Cupressales > Cupressaceae > Sequoia > Sequoia sempervirens. Next base: position 26,792 of record VDFB02278581.1, read on the forward strand.
AATCTCCAATTTTCAACCTGTAGCTTCCAATCTCCAATCTTCCATTGAATCAATAGTTGACAGTGGATTGAACCATGATCCTTTTGCTATCACAACACCTTTAAACCTGCAACAAAACACTCCCTATCTCCTCTCCAAGAAGATTTTACCTCATGTTCTTTTCTAAAAATATGGAAATGACAATCTCTGAAATTGTCAAGTCTCTCCAACAAATCAACCATAGCCTTCTTTTGTTGTCACTCCCATCTACCATGCCTAGCATAGAAAAATCATCTAAAATATATTAAAATAAAATATTAAATGCTCAAAAAGCATCTTCAAATCCACTTCTTGTAAATTTCCAAGTTTAGGTGACAACTTGGACTCCTACTCCTAAAAAATAGGGACCCAAATTAGAAAAAGACAATCACTCAATATGGGTGCCTAGATTCTCCACTGCTACATTTTAGGAACATTAATGAGTTGTCACAAGTTGCAACTCCCAAAAATCCATGCCATGATTTTCCCTCCCCAATTTCTAAATTATAAACTGCCCTCTTCACCACCTTCCACTACACCTTTTGCACAATAATTAAGCCAATTTATTTAATAAATATTTTTGGATTAATATTGCAATCTTATTCAACAAAACATTATTAAAATCAAATAAACACATTTTTTTATTTATTTTTGGTTATAATGTTAAGATTATATTAAGTGATTCTAAAGTACTAACCTCTTATTTTAGATTCCTTTGGATGTGGACATAAACTATAGTAGATGCATGTACACAATGTACATTATATTACTTAAAAGGTGTGTACTTATAGTGAAGGTTACAAGGTTGAATTTGAAGGGAATAAGGTGACATGCCTGGTTGAGTAATATATAAGAGAATTTTTATAAAATCCTTATAAAATACTCTTTTTAGTATTTGAAAAAGCATAAGGTACACATTATTTCATACAATTAAACCATACGAAAGACAACACATATCATAGTTACCAAAAGTAGCATAAGCCTAGCAAACAAGAGTTGTAGACAATAAGAGTTGAGGTATTGATTAACATTCAAGTACTCAATAAGAGTTGTAGATAAGCTATCAATAGACATGGACAACTTTGCACAAAGAATTTGGATCTCAATCTCCAAATGAAATGTAGAGAAATAAAAAGTAACAAGGTAATATAATTTATTTAATGAAATTAATAAAAACATGTCTATAATTATCCAAGAAAATATTATTAGAAACTTTAAAAAGGCTTAAAAGGATAGATTTTGATGACCATTTGTGGGACAAAAAGGCAAGCAATAAGGACATGAAAAAGAGTTGGAGCTTAGAATCATCCAAGAAAAACTAAAATGCATGTTTGAAAGAGGCAATAACTTCTTCTAGACTCCTTTTCCAATTATACATTATCCACAACATTGGATGGGAAGAGGCACCAGGGGGAGGCAGTGACAGAGATGAGAATTGCATCGGTTCAACCAATTGATAGACACAATTTTCAAATAGAATACACAAGTTGAATTGGGTACATGAACTTACAATCAACACCAATAGACATGTTAGAATGCAAGAGCTTCCAAAAGATGAGTTAAAATTGGACATCCACTTTGAATTCCCAAATACATAAACTAAGTTTACTTCATTATTTACAATTAAACTTTACATAAAAAAATATCATACAATAACTTTAAAAAACATCTACTTTGTATCTTTTCCAAAACTACTAAGGTACATATTAGAATTACTACATCTCACCCCATGTTTTGAAGTCTAATATTATTTTTAATAAAAGTGAAATATCTTCAAAACAAAATTTATGTTTTAAAGTGATTACTTTTACTTTAGCATAAAGATTCGTATGTATCATGCCTCATGTGGAAGCACATGCAATAGCAAACTAAACTAGTAAAAAATATGCCAAGGACATAATGTTTTCTTTCCTATGTAAAATATAACAACGCATGCAATGAATATAATGTTTTCCAATTGGAGATACTTTTTCATACATGTTACAAAAACATATGTTTCTTAGAATATATGTTTTTAAGTACTTGGACATGAACAAAAGCAGTTCAATGGTGACTTGTCAAAATGCTTATAATATGGTATGGTACATTCACTTCATTAATCCTATAGACATCATATTCCTCGCCACTACCTAATACATTTTTGTTTCTTTATGGAAATGTGTTCACAAAGGTGAGGCCATGTGCTATGAACAAAATACTTTTTCATGGCCCTATAAATTATGGTTTTGTTAGGTCTCTAAAAGGAATTTTCCTATATAATAATAATGATGTAATATTCAAAATTTCTAAACATGATAAAGTCCAAAGTTTGTCCTCACAAAAAACATCATTTATTTTTGTCCTCTTAAAAGAATCATTGATTAGTGGACTAGCTTTATCTTAACCTTGTAGCTTGTAAAGAAAGAAAGTAATCAAACTATTGGACACTTTTCTTTTGTCTATACCTCCTTCATTCCTTTTCTTAATAAAACTCCATGATCATATACAATCATTATTTGTGCCAACCACTTTGACATGGTCATTATATTGATGACTATGAGCATGACTTCTAAAAAGCACTAATGATAAATATTTATAGTAATCATCAAATAATATTATAATTTCTTGTTGGTGTTATCACTTTGGAATGAAGCAAAATGATTTTAAATGTTTTTTTAATACGTGGTTGTGCTTCTCTTAAAAAAATCTATATACATATGTTCTCATCTCATATTAGAACTAAAATTTGATGGTTGTATAGTTGAATTTAGAGATTTTTATAAAAAAATATTTGTTTTTTATAAAATTATATTAAATGAAAGAGGATATTTTGAACTGTATAAGGTTTTTTTTTAGACTATAGGAATCAAGCAGGCTCTCTTATAAACTATAGTGCGCTTGGTAAATTTTTTTCACATGATCGGTGATGTTGACGCAACACGTCCTCTGGTACCACGAAGACGAGGGGAGACTAGACCTCTTGACCTCTTTCCTACAATAGAATGTTTTAGCCAATCGAACTAAGCCCCCTACCCCAACTATAAGATTATTTATATACTTAATTTTTTTTTTTAATTATAAATAAAATATTTTGTAATATTTGAATACTAAATTTAACTAAATAATTTTGTAAAAAATATTTAATAAATAAGATCAACCATCAAATTTCGCATCTAAATTTCTTTTCTTTTTTAACAAATACATTATAAAATTTAAAGCATGCATTCATGCAACCACTTTTATTGACTTTATAGATATATTTTTCAAAAGCATGACTAGAACCATGTTTATTTATTTTATAATTTTATTTATTAAACAATCATATAAACTTGTTACAAAAGCTAAATGGTTCCATGATTGGTTGCCAACAAGTATTTTATATAAAAAATTAAGGTTCCAACCATTGAATGGGTTAGGGACCACTAAATCATATCATTTTGTAAGGGTATTTATTTAATAACCCATGGTATGAGTTGACTATATTTATTTAAGAATTAGTTATTATGAGTGCCCATTTTTTAATACTCTTCTATCTATGCATGAAAAACACTCAAGCCCTTTAAATATTGAATTTCAATCTATATGATGATACATTTGAAACTGTAATTTTTAAAAAGTTGAAAGGAAAGTAGAATATGAAATTTTAATAATGAAAATCTTGTTTCATGAAAGCTGAAATCCAAGTTGAAAACCAAAATATAGTTTCACAAAAGTTGGTTTTTTTCTATGAATTTGTGTATGTTCTTTATTGTTGGTCTTTGACTTTTATAAGTTTTATGTGATCTTTTGCTTTATTTCGTATAATATAAAAGTTTAAAATGGAATACAATTTTGTTTAATTGATAATGAAAATGTAAATTATATTAAATTTATAAAAAAATAAGTGGAATTAATTATATTTAGGTAATTTTATGTTTTAAAAAATGTGTTAAAAGAGAAAATAAGAAGTGGTTAAAATATTAAGCATTAAGAGTTATAAATTAATAGGTGGATCTAAGGTATGGGTATTGGCTTGTTTCAATTATAAGGTGGTCTTGTCTATTTAAAATTAGTTTTCAATTTTTAATGGTATCTTTTTATATTAACTTATTTTCTATTTGGTGATTAAGTTTCATTTTTAGTGGGTAAAATTATGAAAGATGTGAGGATATTTTTATTATTATTCAATCGACTAAGAGAATTCATGTCATGAGACTAAGAGGAGACAAAAGTTAGATGGGAATGGTGAGACCAACTATGACTATTTTGAACTCAAGCTCAAAATCATAATAATCATATCCACAAAATTGTGACTACATCTATGTTGACACCCTCCAAAAGGTGACTAGTCCCTATTAAAAGGAGAGATTGGTAGAATTGTAGTGAGCACAATAATGTGATAAATAATAATTGATGAAGAGAGATTGTACTTAGCTTTGTGATTAAAGTCTATTTTAATAGATGAAAGTGAAATGAATGTACTTTGGGATCTATAAATGTGCTCAATAGCCATTGGTATGGATGAACATAGAAAAATTACTCCCGATTCTAATTTGGGTTGTATTTATGGATCTAGATCTAGGTTGTGGTAGTGCAAACTTAATCTATTATGGTATCTAGATATTTATATAGTTCTCTATCACACTCTCAAGTTTTTTTTCTATCAAGCTAGTTGTATTTAAAATACCTTAAAGAAAGCAAGCTTCAAACATGCACTTAAATTCTAGAATGATTGCTAGGTGATTCACATGTGCTAGGATGAGTGTGATTAGATATGCTAGATTCCTTACATGATTTGAGTGTAGATGGAAATATCTATATTCTAATATATTCTAATGGCATGACATAATGTATGATTAGAAGTAAATGTAATAATAGTGAAATTTTATGCACAATTAGCCTAGAAGCAAAGTGTAAGATGGGGAAAATTAACTAAATATTTGATTTTAGTTTTATATTTAAGTGGATTAAGAATGTAGCTACAAGGATTAACTTGCACCCATAAACATGACCTATGTTAGATAGCTAGGCCGGGTTTGTGTCCAATATGATTGGATTATAGTTAAGGATTAGATTGAAAACTAGAATTGGATAGATAAGTGAATTGAACTAGGATTGTGAACACATAAGCATAAGGACTGAGTGTCAAAAATGGTAGATATGAATGCTTGACTATTCACAAAAATGTGCCATTTATAGCTTTATAAATGCATTAAGACATTTCCCCAAATTAAGCATAAAAATAAATGAGGAAATGTATTGAGGATATGCTTTTAGCCATTACAATAATTTATCTAAGTTTATAAATATTTTTTTTTACATGAGAAAAATTTCATATTTTACAACTCTTAAAAAACATATAGTTCTCACTCTTGTTGAATTATTGAGTCTATAAATTAATTATATCTAATACATGTCTTATACATAATAGTTTATTGTCCCTCTAACAAACATAATGTTTGATTAGTTTTGTATGAGTATGTTTGCTTTCTTATTCTCCCCTCTTCTCCTTTATAGCTAAAATCCTTTATAAACTTTTACAAAACTAGCTTTCACCTCAAATTGGATATGCCAAAAATGTAACTTAGAATTACTCCTACAACTCTCTCTATATATAAAAGTTGGAAAGTTTGGTTTGGGACTATATATATAGTCCAATATGTCGATGATCTATTTGGTAATGGGTGAAGTGGCACAACAAAACTGAACCTCCTACTTACGTAATGGTTGATTGGTTGTAGATGAGTATGTTTGTTTGCTTGCTTAGGGCCCCCTCTTCTCTTGTGACTGAAAAATATAATTACTCTCTTCTCTTATGTGACTAAAAAATATAAATAAATCCCTTGACAAAATTCTAAAAAAATAGTTTTTTTCAAATTTAATACAACTAAAAAAATGTGCTTTAATTTTTTTTGTATGACTATAAATCTTCATATCTACATCTTAAAAATAAATCCTATTTTAATTAGAAAACTTGATATACAACAATATCAATACTTCAATATATCATAATCATTCTACAAAAAAGAATAATATCACAATAAAATAACTTTATTTCTTCAAATTACTTCTACAATTATAAAAACTTGTGTCATATCTACATAAATTAATTATAAAACTACATAAATTAACTATTTTACAAGAATTTCCCTCCATCTCTCTGGTATTGGAGGGCATGTCGCGTCAACGTCATTGGTCATGTGAAAAAAGTTTACTGGACGCACAACAGTTTATAGAAGGCCTACCCAAATCTTATAATCTTAAAAAAAACTATAAAATGAAAATATTAGTGAGAATATAAAAAATTGTTAAGAAATTAAGTGAAAGCAACAAGCCCTTAAACCCATCATATTTATCTAGGTTTTTATTATATGAAGGAGAAGCTCTTAAATTAGTTGGTAGATTATAGTATGTTTAGACCCATCAACTCACATTAAATAAAATGGTGAGTAAGAATGTGGGAAATGTATAGACAATTTTTTAATTCAAAACTTATATTGAACACTCGTGGAGCTGCATATGATACCATAGGCAAGTGTCAAAAGTGTAATGGATTACACGTTGGTGGTAGTTACATAACTACTACTATAATATGTTCTATAATATCTAGTAATTATTATCTGATTTATCAATAAATTAAGTTAAAACTCTATTATTCCTATTCAACCTTTATTCAATTGAAAACCAATAAAAATAAACTACATTAAAAAATAATGTATATCATGTTACATGAAATCTATTGGGTCTTAGAAATAGGCTAATCAAAAGAAACCTAGGTAGGATATAAATGCTCTATTGACTAAATATGCCAAAGATGTTTTTTATGGGATTAAATCAACCAAAAGAGACCTAGGATCTACATGGGCTAAGACAAGTGGCATATGGTAAAGCATCCCAAAAATGAGTTTTTTTATGAGAATTATGTTAATTTAAAGAAATTTAGGGTGGAGAGAGTCTTTTGTATTAAAAAGAGCTAAGTTACAAATAATGAAGCAGTCCAAGGAAAGGAACTACAATAAGCTGGTCGAGAGAGTCTCCTAACATAGATCATTTTAATGGATGGTTTAAGGGTTTATTGAAGAACTATTTAATGGTTTTTGATGGAATGCGATACTTTGTAAAACACAATCAAATGATTTGAAGATTATATTGGTGTCAAGGAATTTAAATATTTCCTAAATCTAATCTAACACATGAAGTGGTTTAGACTAATAAATGTTATTTTTGGATATAGACAATTTAGAATTAAATGATAATTTAAAAGTAAATATAAAACAAATATATGTATTTAGTTCTAAATATGATGATTAATTTTTTTTGTAATTTTGAAATTTAGATTGTTTTAGATTAAAAATAAGACTTTTTATGTTTCATCGAGTTTTTGAGAAAGAGATAGCAAGGAACAAAGACATACATTTCAAAGATGGATTTTTTTAGGTCATTTAAAGGATGAAAGGGGATGACAAAGAGAACATGTATATAAAAAATGGAGATTTTTTTTTAAATATAGAAAAAAAATCAAATATTTATATGATAACACTAATAAGGCATTTATCATTAATACATGACATTAGAGTTGAATTGAGAGTTCACATGAGAGTCAAATAAGCTAGCAAATATTAAATTTTAATTTCTTTCATAGTTCATTATCAATGTGCATAAGATATATTAATATATTATATAAATTCAAAATTCAAAAAAATACCCTAAGGTTTAAAAAAATAAACACCTAGAAAGTATATTGTTTCCCCCAATCAACATCTACCAACATTGCATTAAAATCAGAATTTGACTCTAGGTCATTACTTGTTAGCAAGAAATATGAGGGATACAAACCGGAGTTATATCCCCAAATATCTCTGCTAGTTGTAGTTTATAACTCCATAGTAGGTTCTATTGGGACAACATAATAAGGTATTTTGAATCCAAGACCAATTGTAAATTAGAATAAAATAACATACACACATAAGATATATTAGGATTTAGAATCCCTTATATTCATTATATCAATAATCATTTAGTACATCTCTTATATCTCTATTATAGTCAATCTTATACTAAGTTATCTTTTATTATCTATTCCTATATCCTACCTTCTACCTACTAGTGAATAAATCTTCTTACATGTACTTATATTTACAACATGGGACATGGCCCTTGGATAGTATCCCTAGAGTAAATTCTATCTTCCTTATCTTATATTCTGAAATATTCTTTTCGATTAGCTATTACAAATCTCCAGACTAGTGTTTGTATACAATTTTTTGGTTAACATCATCCCCTCTTCAAAGTCTTGACTTGTCCTCAATTCAACTTTGCTTAGCTGGTAACATATTTGAATATATAGTTTGGAGGGTTAGAAGATGATCATCCCATTATTTCTTCACCAATTGTAGTTGATGGACGTGGGTGTGAAGTTATATCAGTTTTTTTCCACCTTCCAAAATAGCAGTGGGTATTTGAATCTTCTTGGAGGATTGTTGAGTCTCCTGGATTATTTTGGACAGATGTGCCAACCATAGATTGAAAAACTCTTTGAGCTAATGGAACCATTGTCGAATCTTGTCCCTTTGATCTTGTAGCTCCTAGCATTGGTTGTGGAGGCCTTCTATCTTCACTCAAATACTTCCATCTACCTCTGTAATCTGTCCTTGCACTTTTTGTGTTATCTTTGGTTTCTCTAGCATGAGTTTGTCTAAGTGTTGCTTAGACCAGAGTTCTTTTACTTGCAATTATTTCATTTTGGCCTTCTTTGGATCTATGAGTGATAGTGTCATTGTCCAGATAGCCAATTTCCAAACTTTCTCCTCTTCTCCAATTGCTTTCCCCCTCTGTATTTTGAGTGTTGTATCTATTTGTTCCGGTATTTTGCTCATGAACTCCTCTAGTGTGAGTTGTGATGCTACCATATACTTGATCAATACTTGTTTTGTAGTCTTTTTATTAATAGAAGGTATTTTGTAATATGCTTGCAATGTCTTGGTGAAGATTATGTGTTGGAATAATGCATTGTGAATGGTGGGAAAATGTGGGGTGCATAAAATAGAATGGGGGTTCACCAATTTTACAATAAATAGAAAGGAAAAAAATGGGGTATGGTGCACCAATCTACCACTATCTCATTAGAAAAAAGAGATACCTTAAGCCAAGGTTGACTTTCAACCTTTAGGTGAGTCAACCTTGAAGGATATCTTGTTGTTTTCCTTATGATCTAGGACAGGGCAGATCTACCGAAACAACATTTTTGGGAGAAATACTAAAACTAGAAAATAAACCCAAAAATGCAAAGTAACACATAAAATCAGAAGATTAAACCTTAATCTAATAGAACCTACAACTTTCATAAAGATCTGATAAGGTTAAGTATTTTTGCACTTGTCATCAAAATGCTACTATTGAGTGTCCTCTGGGACTCATTCACCCTTGGGTGAATGGGTCTTTGTAGGGATTTTTGAAATCAATTTATGGGTCCTCTGATCCTATGTCTACACTCATGAATTCTTTGGATTTCACAGTCAGAAGTTCAAAAATAAATTTTGCAGGTGATTTTTTGTGGATTGACGACAACTTTGGCAAATTTTCCAATTTTTCACTTTAAGAGATCTTCAATCCTTCTTCAACCCAAGATTTGCAAAACACACACAAGAGGGAAAAATTGTTTGTTTTTGGTGAATGGGGGTTCGCCTTGGTAAAACCCCATTTTGGTAATTAAACTTTGAATTAAAATAATGAAACATGAAAGGAATGATGAATGAACAAGTGTTATGTTGCAACTCACCAAACCCTTGATTTGAAACCCTTGAAGGACTACAACTTAGTAGATCTCTCCAAGGTCTACATCTTGCATGAATGGCTTGATTGATGATGTGATCTTGATGCTTGAAATTTTGATTTAAAACTTGAAACCTACATCTTATTGTTAGCTCCAAAAACATGCATGATGCTTGATAACTTTGACATGATATTTGAGATCTTGAATTCCACAATAAATGCTTGATAAATCTTCTCTTGAACACCCTTAACAATAATCTTAGCTTGAGGAATGCTTGCATACAAAAATCTAGGATTTGAATTGATATAAATACCTTGCTTTTATAGACAATTTTCTAATTTCCCAAAAATTAAACATTGCAAGCTGACACTTAAATCTTGAATTTAGGACCTTAAGATGCCACGAAAAACATGTTTAAAATTTGAAATTGTGATCTTAAGGGCGACCCATACACCCAAGGGTGAATGGGTCCTGACTTAAATAATTAGGACCTATTCATTTCTTGGTGTTAATAATGATAAATGCATTAATTAAATCATAACTCCCCTTTCAAAAATTGCAATTAAATAGGCTTGTAGATGCAAAATTTAGGCAATTAGAGGCTTAATTAAGTCCAATTAATGAAGGGACCCAAAAATAGTGTGAAAATGTAAAGGAGTACATTTTCTGACACTATATTTAGGCCCCACATTACTGAGAGGATGACCCCTAGCTCAAACTCACACTAAAGTAGTCAAACAAGTGTCAAGAGAGATCTAACTGTACAACCATTCAAAAGGTAAGACAACAAAGTTCAAGGAGGATGATCAAGCCCCCAAGATCTATGATCTCATGACAAACCAACAAAGGCACAAAGAGACACATGCCTATGTTAAATATGTAACAAAAAAAAGATACACAAGCATACAATGTCAAAATTAGAGAAGAGAAAAGAAACCTGTGGATCAAGCCTGGCTGTTTGTTCAACTGGTATGGATCAAGCCTTAGTTTTTTGTCCAAAATGTTTAAAAGTGGAAACCTACTGTCCACTATGCAAACAAAACACACTCACACAATCTAGTGAAAAATTCGTTGTCCACTAGGTGAGCCCCAAAAAAGTGGCTAATGGGAAGTCGTCCCTCAGTCTAGGATCCAATTGTACTAACCATACCAAAATTATACCTCCTGATAACTTTGATAAGGTGCCACACAAAAGGCTCCACTGGTAAGCAATTTGTCTTAAATGCTTGGTAGCCATGAAAAACATAAAGTCTCCACTGGCAAGCAAGTTGTGTTATGCTTGGTGGTCTTGATACATGCAATAGGATATTCAAAGAGTTTTTTCTTAGTTCATGAAAGGTGTCACCTTAGGGAACATCGTTCCTAATGTCTCCAAGAGATGACTAGTCGAGGATAAAAGATTCATAACTTAGGGGATGCACTATGTAGGATCGCCACTAAGAGGAATGTCATATTCTCAAAAGGTCACAATCTTGAAGGACATCAAACCCAATGACACCACCAAGAAGACACATCATGTGAAGTAAGAAGATCACACTTTGAAGCAAACAATGGGTGGAGATGTGTATGTTCCCACTTTAAAGAAATTGGTAAAAACCATGTTGTGAGCAATTACTTTAAAGTAGACCATGATAAATGCCAATACATGAGAGCTTTATTCGGAAAGCCCTATGTAAAAAATATGTTTCTAAGATAGAGCTACATCATGAAAGAAGGGTTTCCCCCATATGTAATCCTAAGATAACATATAAGGGATCCATGGATTTGGGGTTAGCATTTGTCATTGTTGTAGTGATATAATCAAGCTCGAAACCATTATCATTCCCCAAATAATTCATGGAACAATGAGCACAAAGGAAGAATGACGCATAGAGAGAGAACAAAGGGAATATTTTGGGTCAACATGGAAGAGACTTGAATGTCTCAATGCCTTACATCATCCCTAAAAGGAAAACACAAGACAAAGGTTTATGAAATATAGAAGAATATAGATACAAATAGAAGAATGTCACAAAAAATTTGCTTCCTTTGTATCCTTGCACCAATGAAGTGATAATGGTCATCCAAAGTAGGCTCAAAAACATATAAAGACACATCGAGTAGCACAATACGGGGGATCACATTATGCACATGCAATCACAAAGAACACAAAGAGAAGACCAGTATGGCACATGTGAGTCAACCTATAGCAAGTCATTTGCATCCTAGTCTTGTTCATCACATGTGAAAGGTAGATAGCTAGCCAAAGGGACAATGACAAGTGTTGTACTAGGAGCATCACCAAGTTCAACATGTGGTGAGTCACTCTTTATAGGACACTAGTAGAATTTGGAAAATATATGACTAGGTGACTAAAACTTTTAGTCATAACAACTAAAAATGACTAAATTCTACAAATTTTTTGTAACTCAACTATAAATGAGTAAATAAATGACTAATTTGGTTGTTGACTAAAAAATTATTTAGTCACAGAAATAAAAAATGACTAAATAGTTAGTCACCAAATACAAATTAGATAAAATTTTAAAAACACATTTCATCCAATTATTGGCATGATGTATTGCGCGCATCAATGTATTGGTGCTTATTCGCGTTCATTGCAGAAATATTCCTTGCTTCATTCATTAGTTGTAGGTTAGCTTGGAACTGAGGTGTTTTGATCAGTTATAGTAACTACTTGCATGGGTGATAAAGATTCAGAGAGGACCTGGATACTTCTAAAAAGGTGAGAAATGGCAAGGAATTCAAAGTTTGCTACAACGAATTTGAAGTCAGCGAGGCCCTCTGTAGTGAAGATAGATTTGGGGACACCCTCTGCAGAGAATTCAGAGGTAATTCAAAACCCTCATTACATTAAACACAAAATCTATAGAGTAGTTACAATCTCCTGCTCTTAATAATGTTCTTTTACAATCTTGCCATTGTTCTGCTTCATAATGTGTTTGAGCTAAATATAATAAAATTTGGGTTTCGGTGCCAAAATAGAATTTCCTCAAACAATTTTGATACATTTTCACTGCAAGCACAAACTATGTTTGTGCAAAGTAAACATGTGCTAGATTTATCCACACATCAGGCATTTGAACAAAGATGTTTCCTGTTGTAGCTTCTTGTACCTATGTAAAAATTTCCTTTGCAATATCAAATTGACCTCTTTCAGCTAGCATAATGGCTACCCCATTTGTAGCATAAACATTTCCTGATCTATATGCCAATACTTTACAATACAGTTCTCTAGCCTTCTCAAGATGTTGTGCCTCCACCTTTGGATCCCTCCTCTCATTGTGAAAAGCTAAAAAATATTTCCAATTTCCAAGTGAAATGTTAACATAAGAATTCTTTGCATCTGATTCACTTTGTGTAGCTTTAATTGTTTATTTTGCTTTAAGCCAATCATATGTTTTCAGTTCCATTTTGTCAAACATAGATAAATCATTTGATGAGTTTTTATCCACCTTAAGTGCATCCCCAATCAGTTCTAGGCTTAGTTGGATCTTATTCTGAGCCTGAGCCATTGATGCAAGACGTAGATATGCATCCACATAATCAGGAAACTTGAACAACATTAGCCTATATAAAATATTTTATTTTTCAGTATCATGTAGTTGTTCAAAGAACCTAGCAAGATTAAATAGTGTTATGACTTTATCTCATGGTAACTCAAGTGAAATACCACCTTCTTCTAGTAAATGGAAGAATTTGATATCCTTCAAGAGCATATGGAAAACTAGAAAATTGGCACTAGGGATTTTATTTATGAATTCAACCCAAATTTCATTTCTTAATGCCTCCATAAAAGTTTGTTGAGCCAACTCTAGTTCATCATACTCAAAATGAAGAACCACAATGTTTTTTAACAATTGAATGGGTACTTCTTCTTTGCTCTTCTTTAGAAGAGACTTTGGCATCTTAAGAGAATATAAGGCCGCACTGAGGTTTGACGATATTAATAACTCACCCATCTTGATAAATGCATGGGCATCATGTGGATCTATGTGAGTTGCCTTTCTTAAAGTTTCCAAAGCCTTCTCTTCCTACCCTTGCTGAGCATATATATGGCCTACAACTTTTAACCTCTCACAATTCTCAGGGTGGACCTCCAAAACCTTTTCAAAATTTGAGAGAGAACTCTTAAGATCTCCCAACTTCAATTGATCTTGTCCACAAAATCCTATGGCCTCTAGCTTTCCTTGACTAATGCCATGTAGTAGTTGTTAGAGTAAATGTTTTAACTTAATTATATTAATTAAGTTACCTTTATTCATCTCTTAAGATTTCACTTTAGTTGCATATTGTGACATTTAATAATTATATTAATTATTAAATGTCTACTTTTTAGGATTTCTTTAGGGTTGCACAATCTCCTTTTATAATGATTGATCATTGTATTTTACAACACTCTGATTAATGCATTTTCAGCTTTCAGAGCACCCTTGCCTTTTGTCTGGAATGTCTTCTTTCTGTGACAGGTTATTTGCATGCAGGTGATCTTCGGGGTCTGTGAGGTTAGATTTCACAACTTCAATATGGTATCAGAGCTCCAGATCTGCGGCTGCCTATTCTTTTTTTGAATATATCAGTTTATAGAGTTTTCTTCTATGCAAGGGTTTGAAGCTATTTTTCATTTTTTTCTTTAGAAATCCATCTTTCACTCAGTTGTAGAACAAACGATTTCTGGGTTTTGTAGCCAGGGTCAAAATTTGAACTGGGTATTTTTTAGATTTTTGATATCTTATACAGATTTAGAGAAAATCACTGTACAAAAATTGGTGCGCGTCATTTTTTCTACTAGTTAAAGGTTAAAAAAACTTGTTTTTTTATCTTCTACTTGCTAAATCAAAAAATGATTTCTACTTTTGTAGCTAGGGTTGAAATCCAATTTGGGTATATTTTTGTTTTTTGATTTCTTTCACGGATTTGAAGAAAACAGCTGCATAAAAACTGTCATGCATCATTTGTTTCTCTTGGCTAAAAGTTTAAGAAAATTATTTATTCATCTTCTACTTGCTGGATCGAAAAATGATTTCTGGGTTTTATTTTCAGCTTCAAAAAATTTCTGGGTTTCTGTTTTTGTCTACTCATTATAAATAGATTTTTCAGAAATCAAATTTGAGGTCCTTTTAATCATGGAGGCAGATGTGAACATTGGTTTGTGCATGCACTTGGTTTGCATTTTCTCGTTTGCATAGGATACTTTGGTTTTGGCTGTTCTTCATGTATTTCCAGCTTGTGTCTTTTTATGACATTATGATCATCTTCTGTAAGCAATCTTTTATGTAAACGCACTGAGATAAAGTATCACACTATTGTACATGTTTTTTGGGGATTTTGCACATAAGGTTGTGCCATATTTTGTACTCACACTGTATTATAAAGTGCCATGGGGGGGTTGTGTAGTGCCTTTGTTTTTTCCATCATACCTTTGTCCAGTGAGTGTCCCTCCACGACGATAGTGGATCCATATGATTCCAGCCTCATGCATGTGTGCTTTGTTTTGCACACCACTTTTTCAGTTGCATGTGCTTTCTTGTGCACTTTCAGATGTTGTTTCTTCTCCTTCATGCACTATAGGGTATTACACAACATTTCAGTGGATCTGTCAGGCTCTCCCAGTTAACATTATGGGGGGTATTATATTGTTCATGCTAATGCTTCCTTGGTTTCACCTTGGAAGGAATCTTCCATTCTCAATTGATCAGTGTTTTTTAGACTATTGGTACTTGTTCCATCTGTATCTTCGTTCCAGGTGTTTGCCTTTATTTTCCATCTGATTCTAGTAGTGTCATTTGGGGCACTCATGCAGATTTTTGTCTTCTTGATCTTGATCATCCTATCTTCAGAGGAGGTTCTTCAGCACCATATCAGTCATGTCTTGACAGTTGTTTGCAGCTTCTTCCTGCTTCAGTGATGTTCTTCATGTCTTTCATCTCTTTTTGGAGTAGAGTTTTTCCCATGAGGTTTTCTCTATTTCTCCACTTTACAGATATTTGGTTGTATTCAGGTACCTGATCAGGCCTAGTTGTCGGGACCTTTGTTTGCTTTCATACATTGTAGTTACCTTTGCTTTCTTGCACATGTTTGTAGCTGCACTCTTGCTCATCTTAAGGGGGGATATTAGAGTAAAGGTTTTAACTTAATTATATTAATTAAGTTACCTTTATTCCTCTCTTAAGATTTCACTTTAGTTGCATATTGTGACATTTACTAATTATATTAATTATTAAATGTCTACTTTTTAGGGTTTCTTTAGGGTTGCACAATCTCCTTTTATAAGGATTGATCATTGTATTTTACAACACTCTAATTAATACATTTTCAGCTTTCAGAGCACCCTTTCCTTTTGTTTGGAATGTCTTCTTTCTGTGACAGGTTATTTGCATGCAGGTGATCTTCGGGGTCTGTGAGGTTGGATTTCACAACTTCAATAGTAGTGTCCTATGGTGTCATAATCACCTTTACTATGATAAGATCATGCAAGACTATAATATGAATGAGGTTTCATGAGAGGATGATTAGTTGAAACAAGAGTTGTCCCAATCAACTATTCCACAAGAAAATGCTGCCCTGCAATGAATAAAAAATGGTTTTCTAAATGATTCAATGCCATTGCATGGTATGGGTATAATTCAAAGGCTCTATGCATCTTTTTCATTCCTTCATGAACACTACCTTTTTCACTAATTGTGAGAATCCTACAAGTAAAACATGCACAAGACTAACTGCAAAAAATTATGTAGAGGCAAAACATCATTTCCTAATGCCTCCATAAAAGTTTGTTGAGCCAACTCTAGTTCATCACGCT
This sequence comes from Sequoia sempervirens, assembly GCA_007258455.2. Lineage (NCBI taxonomy): Eukaryota > Viridiplantae > Streptophyta > Pinopsida > Cupressales > Cupressaceae > Sequoia > Sequoia sempervirens. The sequence continues at coordinate 43,342 of VDFB02278581.1, forward strand.
CAAAATGAAGAACCTTAACGTTGTTTAATAATTGAATGGGTACTTCTTATTTGTTCTTCTTCAGAAGAGACTTTGGCACCTTAAGAGAATCTAAGGCTACACTAGGGCCTGTTGATATTAATAACTCACCCATCTTGATAAATGCATGGGAATCATGTGGATCTATGTGAGTTTCCTTAAAATTTCCAAAGCCTTCTCTTCCTGCCCTTACTAAGCATATATATGGCCTACAACTTTTAAGCTCTCACAATTCTCAAGGTGGACCTCTAGAACCTTTTCAAAATTTGAGAGATAACTCTTAAGATCTCCCAGCTTCAATTGAACTTGTCCACAAAATCATGTGGCCTTTAGCTTTCCTTGACTAATTCCATGTAGTAGTGGCCAGTTGTGTCATAATCACCTTTACTACATTTCATATTTCATTCTTCCTTGCTTTCTCCCTTTCTTCACATAGTTCATCTCCCACCAATATACACTATAAAATTTTAGAAACCAATAAACATTAGTTTCCTTTTCTTCAGTAAAATAATGAAATTCATGCATTACCTCTTTCTCTATTATTGTTGCAACAATTTGTTCATCATCAAACATAGTTTGGTCTTTGTGTTCCTCTTTCCCCATGTCTCCTAAAAGATAGTTTTTAGCTATAAATTCTTTCTCCTTTGTATTTAATTCAATGTTAGCAACATAATCAAAAGATTCATCCTTCCCATCTTACAACAAGCTATCAATCATACTAATCTCTTTATCAAATAATAGGTCATCAACTAATGCAACGTGAAGGTCACCAAAAAACTCAGCTTTCACTTTCTCATCTCCTTGCTTACTTTCAGCTATAGTACCTCCATCTAAAAATTCCTTCATTTTTGCAATATCATCTTCTACACCAATCTTATCATGCTCAAATAAATTAGTTTCAACAACATTTTCACAAAAATCCAATTTTACCTCTTCTTTCTCCACATAAAATTTCACTCTACTTGTCTTAAATTCAATCAATATTTTTGCAACTTACATTAGTAAATCATGATCTTCATCCTCATCCTATTTCAGTAACTATTTAAATCCATTAATCAAACAATTTCCAATGCTATTGCATACCTTCCCTATTGGTGTAGATTTTTATTTTCGTAGTGGGTTGACTTATTTTTCCTTAGTCCTAGGTTTTTCCTACACTTAATTAAGCTTTCTTAAGATAATGAAGTGAGTTAATAACTAGGAGATAAGTGATGTGGTGTCCCCTTCCTTAAAGGGTGGAATACTTTCCACTTTTGGTGGCCATCTCCATTTTTGGTGGTCCATATCCACTTTTGGTGGTTAATTCCTATTAGTTGGATTTTCCACCTCCATCATCTCCTTAGCTCTATATAAATTCACTACCTATCTTGTATTTTCATTCATTCTCTTGCATTGTTGCATACTTTTACATACACACACCTTGATACATGCAAACATTATTCTACAAATTTGCTTTGAGCTCCTAATGCAATCTTGTCATCTTGACATTTGCACATCTCTTAGAATCTTGGGTCTATAATTGTGTTATTTTATTTACAATTTATAGCTTATCTCTCTCATTGAAGATCTTGGTTATTTAATCAATTTCAAATTTCTAAAATGATATTAGAGCTTAGATTTTGAGAGTTTTGAGTACTTGGATTCCTAATTAAGAGATTGGATTTTTGTATGATCTTGGAAATTCTTGTATGCTCTTCTCTTGCATTTAAAATGATTTGGAGAATAAGAAAGGAATTATGAAGATCTATTAATCCTATATTTGTATGTGTGTTTTTGGTGAGATCCAGTGATTGGAGCTATTCTAGCTATAGTAGAAAAAAAATGTATTGACTCATTGCATCTAGGAGGCTCAAGAAATTTAGATTTGGCTTTTATTTCACTCAATTTGGCCACCATATAACACAATAGCAAACAAGGATTTGAAGCTCAGATCTAGTGAGTAGCTTTTTGCAAGAGAATTGTCAGCCCAAACAGACCTTGCCATTGCATTTAGAAGGCCCAAAACCTCCTATTCTCATATATAATTTTTCTATTTTAGGAAAAATTGATTTTTGGCAAATTTTTATTTTGTCAAGGGGATCATCACTATAGACTAAATTCAACCATTTTAAAAAAAATCATAACTTTTCACCACGGTGTCTTTTTTTGGTAAACAAGATATCATTGGAAATCTAGAGATGAGTACTTTCAATCTAAAGAGGTTTTGAAAATATTTTTTTCCATTTTCTGCTAGATATTGTTGCATTTTTTCTTCAACGAGCCATAACTTTTGCCTCGAAGCTCTATTTTTTGGAAACAAATAGGTATTGGAAAGGTATTGAAAAGTACTACACATCTATAGGGATAATTTTTTCATATTTTGTCTCTAGTTCATTTTGTATCAAAATTTATAATTTTGGTCATTGTGGGCCTATTGATCATTGTACCTTGGAAAAGACTTTGTAAACACACTAATAATAAAGTGCCAACATTGTAATATCTTGAGGGGGGGTGGGGGATTTCTAAGACTACTGGAAAGGGGGGGTGTCTCTTGGTCTCTCTTTTGCATCTTAATTTCTTTTTTTGTGCATCCAAAAAAATTCTTCTTTTCTACCTAAAATGGATCAAACAACAACTCCTATATCAACACCCTATAACCATTTTTATTGGAAAAGTAAAATTTCGCTCTACTTGCAAAAGTATGGATTGTATAGGGTAGCAATGGAACTAGAAACTGAATGAACAATTGATGTAGAAAAGACAAAATGGTTTAATAAGTGTGATGAAGCATTTGGAACCTTATGCATGCATGTATCTCCAGATTTTCTCTTTCATGTTGAATATTTATCTACACCAAATGAAGTTTGGAAAAAACTGGAAAAAGTATTTGGTGCACAAGATGAAATAAGAGGTAATAAATTGGAGGATGAGCTAATAGGTTTAAATCCTTCAAGTTTTTATACAATACAAGACTTCTTCACCAAACTAAAGGTGATAAGATTGCAATTGAAATAGTGTGGAATTGAGAAAGATGATAAACAATTGATCTTAAGTATTCTATCTAAACTTGGTCTAGATTATTCAATATTTGTTTCTAAAATATATGCCACTAAAAGTGCCTTAGGAGCATCCTACAAAATGCCTTCTCTTGATGTGTTTGCTAATGAACTCACAAAAGAATAGAACAAGTTGGTTCAAATGGGTACTATCAAATCTTCTAAGTTTCATGCTTTGATTGCAAGTCAAGGCACTAAAGATTAGCAAGATAATGGCAAAAAAAGTAAGAAACAAAAGAATCAAGGAGAGAATTCTTCATATGTGTCTTTGGGCCTAATTCTAATGAAGAAAATAAACCTTTTTCAAATCAAAGCCAATCTAAGAAGGAGAAGGTAAAATGTGCTTATTGTAAGAAACTTGGTCATGATGAATAGAAATGTATGAAGAAACAAATTGATCACCTCACACATCTCCTTAAGAAGAGTAATAAAGAGGTCACTAAATCTCCATCTTCATCAAATCAAGAATCTACAAAGAAAAAGGAAAAAAGGTCATGCTAGTTATGCTTCTACATCAGAAAAACATAAAGGAAAATCTCTTTGTGCTTCTGTGAGTATTGGATTAGGGAGATGACTTCTAGATTCAAGAGCTTCTCATCATATGGCTTCTTCATAGTCCATGTTCTCTTCTTTTGAGCCTTGTGTTATGCCACCTATTTTGATGGGTAACAATACGCATATGAATGTAATTGGGAAGGGATCTATTGATATAGGGGATGGTACTTTCAATGATGTATTTTGCATACCTCATTTGTCTAATAATCTTCTTTCCATCTATCAAGTTACTCATAGCAAAGCAGGAAAGACTATGGAATTCACTCCTTATTTAGTTCTTATCAAAGATTTGGAGAGGCACAAAGAGATAATTGCTACTAGGGTGGTTGATCATGCATCTCGGTTGTACACCTTTTCATATTTTGTTCATGATGATGGCTTTGATCCTTTGGATGATGATCACACTTCTAGTGTGAAATTTTATTTTGAGGATAATTTTGGTTACTTGAACTTCAGAATTCTCACAAGTGATCCAGTTCTTGAACCTTGTATTCCATCTCCTCCATCTATTGTTGCTACTTCAAATTCTAGTGTTGCTTCTTCGAAAGCTTCCAATGATTCTTTGCAGTAGGACATAATTTTTCTTTTAGATTCAACTTGAGATGATCTCTTGACAAGTATTTCAAACTTGTTTATGGAGATGCATACTGCAGATTTAGGAGATACTATTGATGATATTCATCTTCTCTTTGACAAAGTTGATTCTTCTTCAGTTGGTGTGAGGGAAAACTTTGACCCTCTTGTTCATTCTTTACATGATAATTCATTACAATTTGACATGAGTGTGGATACTTTGGATCATCATTTGGAGGAGACATCTTCAATGGAGATACTTGAGTCTTTGGTAGGTGTTCTACATTAGTCCCTAGGAGATTTTGAGTTTTCATTTTCAGCAATGTGGCCTAAAACACTTGATTTGATTATGATATCTTTCAACATCGACATGGGGAGAATTGAGTCAAGTTCAAAGACTCCATACATCTTGAGTTTTCTTCCTAAACATTCCTTTCAGGAGTGGGGAGATAGCTCACATATGTCATTGGTTTTGTTTCTTCCTAAGGGGAGGAATGTTATTCGATGGTCATGGACAATCTTCTACATTTAGTTTTGAGCATCTACCATTGGATCTCTTTGGGGGGGATTCTTTTTCCTTCCACTTCATTTCTCTCTCTATTATGAGGGGATGTACTTCCATTTTGTGGGATGGGGCTTATTCATCTTTGGGAGGGGGGGAATTTTATGGCATACGACAAATTCACTGCCAGCAATTCACCGACGGAAAATTCACCGCCAACAATTCACCATAGGAAAATTCACCGCCATGTGACAAATTCATCGCCAAGTAAAATTCACTGCCAACAATTCACTGAGGCAGAAAATTAACCTCCATTAATATTTTTTAATATATATTTCTATAACTTTGAAACTTAAAAAAAAAAAAAAAATTCACCAATGTTACAATTTATTTTTATGTTTATTTTCACCTCTGTAATTTCTATTCATCTCAATATTTGCAAACAATAAAAATACTTTACCCATAGTAATTTCTATTCATCTCAATAATAATTATTGATTTATGGAGATACCCTCTAAGATTATTTTTTTACCTGTTTATCTCAATAATAATATTGAAAAATATTTTTATTTTTATTCTCATAAATCAATTATGATGATAAAATAAAATATATTGAAAAATATTTTTAGTTTTATTATCGTAAATCAAATTCTCTAAAGTTAATGCCATTAATTTTTTATTATCATAAATCAAATTATTCTTTTGAAAAAAATTCAAAACTTTCAAATATATAAAAAATATTAATGGCGGTTAATTTTCTGCCTCAGTGAATTGCTGGCAGTGAATTTTCCTAGAGCCGAATTTTATATGTACATGGGTACCTAACATGGCTTCATTTTTCAAGACCCATAATCTTTTGCATCCTCCTAAGTTGCACTTAAGGGGGGTGTTGGTGTAGGTTTTTATTTTCCTAGTGGGTTAATTTATTTTCCCTTAGTCCTAGGTTTTTCCTACACTTAATTAAGATTTATTAGGATAATAAGTGAGTTAATAACTAGGAGATAAGTGATATGGTGTCCCCTTCCTTAATGGGTGGAACACTTTCCACTTTTTGTGGCCATCTCCACTTTTGGTGGTCCATATCCACTTTTGGTTGTTAATTCCTATTGGTTGGATTTGCCACCTCCATCATCTCCTTAGTTATATATAAACTTACTACGTAGCTTGTATTTTCTTCATTCTCTTGCATTGTTGCATACTTTGACATACATGCACCTTGATGCATGTAGTCATTATTCTGTATATTTTATTTAAGCTCCCAATGCAATATTATCATTTTGACATTTGCACATCTCTTGGAATCTCGGGTCTATAATTGCATTATTTCATTTACAATTTTATAGCTTATCTCTCTCATAGAAGATCTTGGTTATTCAATCTATTCATATTTCTGACATTACCTTCTTCATTACTTAAGGGCTTCAAATTTTTCTTGATTCCATCCTTAGTCAAGGAGTATGTATTGACATACCAATCATGCACTTCACACCTATCAAACTACCAAGGTCTTCCCAATAACAAGTGATAAACATACATAGACATTATATCACACAAAAATTCATCATGATAATCACCAATCTTAAATTTTACCAAACATTATTCATTTACCAAAACTATATGGTCATCCAACAACCAAGCAATCATGTATGGATGTGGGTGCCTTCTCCTTTCCAATTGCAATTTATACACCATTCCTTCAAAAAGAAGATTGTCAGTACTAACACCATCAATAATCACATTACATACTTTACCTTCACACTTAAATCTTGTTTGAAATAATCTTTTCCTTTGATCTTGTTCCTTTCCTTCGTTCATCAGGGCTCTTCTTGTAACAAGTACTTCTCCACTTTCTACATCTTCTAAATGTGATGATTCCACATCTTCTTCATTTACATTTTCTTCTCTTACACTATGTTTAGTCCCTCTATTTATTCCATCATGATTATAAGGGAAATAATATGCTTTATTTCCATCTTATCCACATTGGTAACAAGTTCCATGAAAGCCTCCTCTTCTGAATCCTCTACTCGATCTTCCTCTTCCTCTGAAATTATGATCACCAGATTTGTTTGAACTCTCCCCTCTTTCATCTTTTATATCCTTAGTGTCTTCAATATGATTTTTATCCTCATTTTTCTTCACATAAGCTCTACCCTTTCCTTTTTATTTATTCTCAAATTTTCTATTCAACTTTTCCTCAACTTTCAAAGAAAATTGATAAGCTTCTTTAAAATTAAAAATTCTTACCAAACTTAGTTCTCCTTGAATTCTTGGATTCAATATGTTGATGTATCATTCTACCTTCCCCTTTTCTACTTATGAATGTCCCATTCTAATCAAAATAGTGTGAAACTCCTCAATGTATTCCTTAACTGATTTTCCTTGTTGTCTCAATCCATGCATCTTCTTTAATAATTCCAACCCATAATCCATTGGAATAAATTGTCTCTTAAGTTTATCAACCATTCTATCCCACTTTGTAATCTTTTCCTTTCATCTTCTTCCTCTATCAAGTTGAACTTCTCTCCACCATATATTTTCATTAACCTTCATCTTTGTCTTAGGATAATTTACTTTGTCAGGATCTTCAATCTCCTCAAACTCAAAGTATTCTTCCATATCATTGATCCAATATATCAACTCTTCAACATTAAAATTTCCACTAAAAGTTTGAACATAAAATTTTTGTCTTCTTCTAATTCTTGAATGTACAACAATTAAAGGATCATTTGCAACTTTTGTTGTTGCATTTTTTCCACCACTTGACTGACTAGAAGTATCATATTCATCTTCACTCACAACTTCTCCTCTTCTCTATTTAAGAGCTTTACATAGCTCTTCTTGTATTATTTCAAATTTCCTTCTCATGTCTCCTAAATCATCAAATCTAGGAGGGTTTCTACCTCCACCTCTACCCCTACCTTGTGGTGCTACTCTTGGAGGCATTTTGGTTTAGGAGCACCTTGCTCACTAGATGCCTTTAATTGGAATATTTGTAAAAATTGAACTTTCAAGTGTAAAAGAATTGTAAAAGGTCATGAGAGGTCATATTTGATGTATTTAAATCTCAAATAGGTATTATGTGGTCAAAATAGTGGAAAAAACAAAAACTTGTAAAATTGCTAAAGTTGTCAATGCAATATTGTAAAATGCAACAAAAAGCAAAAATCAAGAAGTTGAAGGGTCATGAGGGAAAAAGAAAGGTTGTGATCAGTGAAAGAAGTTGAAAAGGCAGTTATTTGTTTGGAAACATCTATAAAATCTTGTAGAAGGTGAGAAAAATATCATCCTTTGTATTCTTGAAGATTTACAATCAATAAAAGTACCCTGTTTAGTAATTTTCTAAGTTTCTTTTTGTTGTTCATCCATTTGTACAGTTTGGGTAGAAGATTTAGGTTTTAAACCTTAGTGTTCTTGATAGATAATAGATAAGTGAGTTAGCCTTTCTTTAAATCCATCTAGGAGAGATTTGATAGTGTAGAACATTCGTTTGAAGGTATTCTCTATAGATCAATCACAAACCCTTAAAACATGGTTTTGAGAGTCAATTAAGTAAATGTTCACTACTCCACTGAATTAGTCTTTGTAGATCAGTGGAGTAGATTGATTTAGGATTTTTTAAGTTTTGAACATGTGTGTAGGTACAGGGGAACCAAGAATGCAATGATTAAGTTGCTGCTATAGGGGAATTTGAAGGGTTTCCATCCATTTGATGTTGCTATAGTCAATGGTTTGAAGATATATTGATTGTTTGGGTTTGGAAAATGTTACTAGAGCACATGCAAACATAATCAAACAAGTTTGAGGTAGTGGTAGGTTGGTGTGAGGACAGGAAGACAAACTTTCATTAAACCCTCACTCTTTAAGCCTTATTCAGCCTATAACCAAGGGTTTACATTTTGAGACTCAAAAAATAATAAAAGTGTTCAAGTGTTAATTGAATTTTTCATTTTTTCACCCTTCTCTAAGACTATTTGTGGGTTTAGGGGATTGATGAGTTGTTTTGAGATGACTTGGTTTTATAATTTGACCTATTTGGTAGTTTAAATGCAGGTGACAATGAATTGTTCTAATGTTTTTTCTAAAGCAAAGATATCTAATATTGAGATATGTTTAAATTGATATAAATGGGTTTCCAAATTTTTTTTTTTTTATGGAGTTTCAATGTGTATTGGTTGGTATACCCGATTTAGCTATGTTACAATGCTACTAGAAGTGTGGTCTTTGAATGCTAGGAATTGAGATTTTATTGGAATAGTGAAAAGAATGGTTGTAAAAGTTTGGAAAATATCTTATTGAGGTCGTCAAAGGTGTCTAAATGTTTGGGGAAAGGTTTAGAAAGGAAACTTGAAAATTTGATGTTTTGAGCAATATGATCCAAAAGGTGCCAAATGGTGTTTGACTGCAAGAAGGTGTAATTTTGTCAATAAAGTGATTTAAGAGATTGTCTTGGTATTGTATTTGTTTAAATGATGTTGTTAAAGATGTACCAATAGATTGGAAGAGCTTTAGTTACAATACTTGTTGGATTGGTGTTTGAACTATGATGGATTTATGGTGCAAAATTGGTAACTTAAGTATACAGAATGGTCAAGTTGAATGTTCAGAGCTTTCCTTCATGGTATTTGTGTTGTTTTTGTCTATTTGATTCTGGTTAAGGTGAATTTGAGTTTGATAAAGGATTGGAATATTGATGTGGTGTTTTGGCTTGTTGATAGCCTTGAAGTTTTAAGTGAAATTGTATGGAATTTGTTGAAAAGTTAAGTGAATCAATGGTGTTTGTTTAATTTGATCTTCTCTAATTGAGTTTGGGTCAGTAGTACCCTGATGAGTTGTGGTGTTTGGTAGATGCTCCTACATCAATTGGTATCAGAGCTACCTATTTTTGATAATTGGTTGAGTTGTTGGTTGGTTGTAGGTGCTTGATCCATCTAGCTGTAGAGAAAAAGGTTTCTGAGAATTTGTGTGTTGGCAGACAAGCTGAGGTTTGTGGTCACCATCCTTCAATGGAGATTAAGTTGGGTAGAAGGTGCAAAGTAAAGAGGGTGAGGCATCTTACAGGATTTGTTGTTGGGTAAGATGGATGGTTTGTTGAGTTCTTGAGTTATGTGGTGAGGTATTAAGAGAGATGGATACTTGATTGAAGAAGCACTTGAGGTTGTAGCCTGCAGAGTACTCCACTGATGGGAGTAGATGAGAATAAGAAAATATGATTGGTCAGAGAAGGTCAAGGATGAATTGTAAAGAAAGAGGAAAGATTGCTTGGAAAAGCAAAGTGGAAGGATAGTCTTGTGTCCTTTGGTGGAGAAAGAGTTAGTGGAAAGTTGAGAGTGGTGAAAGGGCAGTCTTGTGTCCTTTGAAAGAGAAGATGATTGTGAACCTGATAAACAAAAAAGAGAGAAGGCAATAGACGCGAGAAGGAAAGAAGAGTCAGAAATGAAGATAGAGTTGAAGGAAAAAACAAAGACAAAGATTCAAGAGAAAGGAAGAGGAAGCAATCCAAGGCAATTTTGAAGTTGTTGATACAATATGTTTCCAAGGGAATTGGAAATTTTTTGTTGGTTAGTTGTATGGTGCAAGAGCACCTTGCTCACTAGATGCCTTTAATTGGAAAATTTGTAAAAAATGAACTTTCAAGTGTAAAATCATTGTAAAAGGTCATGAGAGGTCATATTTGATGTATTTAAATCTCAAATAGTTCTTAGGTGGTAAAAATAGTGGAAAAAACAAAAACTTGCAAAACTTGCTAAAGTTGTCAATGCAATACTGTAAAATGCAACAAAAAGAAAAAATCAAGAAGTTGAAGGGTCATGAGGGAAAAAGAAAGGTTTTGGTTGGTGAAAGAATTTGAAACAGAAGTTATTTATTTGGAAACATCTATAAAATCTTGTAGAAGGCGAGCAAAAGATCGTCCTTTGTATTCTTGAAGATTTACAATCAATAAAAGTACCATGTTTAGTAATTTTATTAGTTTCTTTCAATTGTTCATCCATTTGTACAGTTTGGGCAGAAGATTTAGGTTTTAAACCTTAGTGTTCTTGATAGATCAATGAATTATCCTTTCTTTAAATCCATCTAGGAGAGATTTGATAGTGTAGAACATTTGTTTGAAGGTATTCTCTATAGATCAATAAAAAACCCTTAAAACAGGGTTTTGAGAGTCAATTAAGTAAATGTTCACTACTCCTCCAAATTAGTCTTTGTAGATTGATGGAGTAGATTGATTTAGGATGTTTTAAGTTTTGAACATGTGTGTAGGTACATGGGAAACAAGAATGCAATGATTAAGTTGCTGCTATAGGGGAATTTGAAGGGTTTCCATTCATTTGATGTTGCTATAGTCAAGGGTTTGAAGATATATCAATTTTTGGGATTTGGAAAAGGTTACTAGAGAACATGCAAACATAATCAAACAAGTTTGAGGTAGTGTCAGGTTGGTGTGAGGACAAGAAGACAAAATTTCATTAAAACCTCACTCTTTAAGCCTTATTCAGCCTATAACCAAGGGTTTGCATTTTGAGACTCAAAGAATGGTAAAAGTGTTCAAGTGTTAATTGAATTTTTCATTTTTGGACCCTTCTCTAAGACTATTTGTGGGTTTAGGGGATTGATGAGTTGTTTTGAGATGACTTGGTTTTATAATTTGACCTATTTGGTAGTTTAAATGTAGGGGACAATGAATTGTTCTGATGTTTTTTCTAAAGCAAAGATATCTAATGTTGAGATATGTTTAAATTGATATAAATGGGTTTCCAAATTTTATTTTATTTTCATGGAGTTTCAATGTGTATTGGTTGGTATACCTGATTTAGCTATGATACAATGCTACTAGAAGTGTGGTCTTTGAATGCTAGGAATTGAGATTTTGTTGGAATAGTGAAAAGAATGGTTGAAAAAGTTTAGAAACTATCTTATTGAGGTGGTTAAAGGTGTCTAAATGTTTGGGGAAAGGTTTAGAAAGGAAACTTGCAAATTTGATGTTTTGAGCAATATGATCCAAAAGGTGCCAAATGGTGTTTGACTGCAAGAAGGTGTAATTTTGTCAATATAGTGATTTAAGAGATTATCTTGGTATTGTAGTTGTTTAAATGATGTTGTTAAAGATGTACCAATAGATTGGAAGGCATTTAGTTACAATACTTGTTGGATTGGTGTTTGAACTATGATGGATTTATGGTGCAAAATTGGTAACTTAAGTATGCAAAATGGTCAAGTTGAATGTTCAGAGCTTTCCTTCAAGGTATTTGTGTTGTTTATGTCTATTTGATGTTGGTTAAGGTGAATTTGAGTTTGATAAAGGATTGGAATATTGATGTGGTGTTTGGCTTGTTGATAGCCTTGAAGTTTTAAGTGAAATTGTATGGAATTTGTTGAAAAGTTAAGTGAATCAATGGTGTTTGTTTAATTTGATCTTCTCCAATTGAGTTTGGGTTAGTAGTACCCTAATGATTTGTGGTGTTTGGTAGATGCTCTTGGATCACATTTTCTCACAACCCACAACTCATAGGTTCTGCTACAAACTACCTCACTTTAGCACTTTTCCTACAAACTCAAGAACAACCTACTCTGGTATCATTAATGCAAGAGGTTTCTCACACAAACCTCTCACAAAATATTTTCAACATCATCAATAACAAACATAATGTAAAAAAATCAACAATAGATTTGATCTTCTTTATTCAATTTGCAACAATGTTACACAACTTCAATGAAATCTTATTACATAAGTTTTTGCAGTCATATAGGTTGAATAACAAACATTAAAAAATAGATTTAAATCTTCAATGTGATAGAAAAGAACATCAAAGACAATCTATA
>VDFB02278582.1:0-28858 GCA_007258455.2 Sequoia sempervirens
AATTACTTATTGATGAACTAGTTAATTAATTTGATAGGCTTGATATTTATGAGCTCCATTGAGCACCCTTGTCTAACAATAATCCTAATATAAATAGAATCTAGTATAATTTTTACTTGAATTCAACTACATGGTTTTCATCATTTACCCATTTTGACACTCATTTTTGAGTTGTTCATAACCTAACTTAGCTTGGGGACCTTTCCTTCACTTTTTCCACCTTTATATATGTAGTAGAAGACACTCTAAACAACCCCTAACCTCCTATTTTAACACCCAATTTGAGAAATCAAAGTTATATATCTACATGTGCCTTATTTTTCATTATTTAGTCCTTTACCTATATAAATTAAATGGTTCCTGGCCTCATGTTGACAGTCTCTATTTACTAATCTTTGTATTTAATTTTTCCATTAATGATTCAAAGAAGCCTCATTGTTGATATCGTAGCCTTTTGTGAGCTCTCAATTCTTGTTATATTTTATCCAAATCCTAGTTTAAATGTTGATGGTGATTTATTTAAATAAATCTTAAGTCTTTACCTTAATCCATGTGGTTATATTTATTTTTCAATAAATCAATTAATGTATAAATCATCAAATTTGGCTATAGTTTAATTATCAAGTGATATCTAGCTAAAAATAAGTTTACGGGGCCTTCTTTTAGGGGATTCAGTTAATAAACCAATGACATAGTGCATGAATTTGAATAGGGTTCTAATAAAACCCCCTAATTTCATTATTAACAACCACACACTGGACTCAATTTAATGTGTGTACATGCTATGGATTTTTCATGTTATGGATTTTTTAATGTTATCAATCGAAGTCTTTAAATGAAATGTATTTTGAATTTGTGCACGTTCAATGTGATTTTTAAATAACTTTAAAATTGTGTGTATTATTTAACTAGTTTGTTGATATATTTTTTATAATTGTTTAACATGTAGTTGCCATTTAATTTCTTACATGGATCCATAATTTAATATAGATGATTTTATGCCCAATCCAAAAATTCCTATAGATCCCATACATCTAGATCCACCACTAGAACAAAACCCCACACCTCCAAACTCTCCACTGCCTAACCCCCCATCCCTTGTAGTAGATCAGGATCAATTAAGAGAGAGAATCTGAGCAAAAAATATTTTGATTCAAGGAAATATGGATCTGATAAAAAATGATCCTAGAATCCCTCCCCATCTCACATGGTTTGTATCTACTATGAAAAATATTGTCGATTCTATTTGATCTATTGATGTAGACCTAGATAGGTTCCATCAATGGAGAGAAGAGAGGAGACAATTCTATGCAGATGGATTGTCTTATAAAGAAATCAATGACCTTAAAATTACCAACCAAGCCATGTGGCAATATTTTATTAAACCCCAAACAAACCAACCAATTCCACCCACCAAGAAACAAATTTCAATTTTATGGTGTAGGCACCCATAGATAGTTGAACATTTTTGGGATAGATGGTGGATGGTGTTTGATAATCCACCACATGGAAACTGTGAGGTGACCCTATAATTTTTGAGAAGGTTATGGGCTGAGTTTGTTGTTGGTAAAAAGCCCAACTATTTTGATATGAGGTAATTTCAGGGAGTTGGACGTGGCATGTCCCAACATAGACTAAGAGCAAGTGTTGATCCTCAACAACATGCTTTGATTGCTCCTATTGTTCCTCCTTCCCCTGGTGTTCCATTTCATTTCAAAAACAAACCATGTTATCAACATTAGGAGCATTGAGTTTTCTTTTAGGACATCTCACTCATTAGACTACACATGTGGCGATTGAAGTGGCCAATAGAGAGCATGGAGGCTCCGGCTATAGGAATACTCAAGAATCCACTTTAGGTGACCCACATGCATCTCAGATAGACTCATACATGAATTTACTATATTCTGATGATCATCCTACATAGGTATGTTCATATTTTGAGCTTAAACTTAATTCAAGTTTGAAATGTGAAAAATTCATGTAAATAATAACATAAAATTATATATATAATATTAATTCCTTAATTGTTTAGTGTAGATGCATGATCACACGATGCCTAAAATTCAATATGATCATCATGTCTATATGTCGAGTGTTGTAGATCTGGGCTCACCTTTTGGATAGGTACTTGAACCAATATATATTAAATAATTTGTGTGGATATATCTAATTTAATTTGAATTTGTACACATGTGTGAATTGATATATTATATGATCTAGATGGAAGGAGGTCATATGATACCTAGTACTAACCAACCACAAGTTGTGGTGAGCACTTCTAAGACATTATCAGCTCAGGTGTGTGCTTTCAAAAGTTTGTTACTTAAGTTTAAATTAAATACACATCATATATCTAATTTAATTTGTTCATTTACATACACATGTGTGAATGACCTATACAAAATGTTGTATATCTATATGCAAGTATTTCATGAGATACCCATGGCGGGCACACCTGAGACATTGTTGGTATTTATGTATGGGAAATCTCAAGTGCATGATCATGAGGTCATATCACTCGAGGTTATAAACTTTACTAAATCTCCTATACAATTTTTACAGACCTTTTAAATATATATATTTGATGTTTTAACATATTGTTTTCTTTATATGAATATGTAGGATATAGTAGATCAGGCATTTGGATCTTCTCAAGTGACAGTTATGCTACCCGTTGAACAAAATGTGCTAGTAGATTCACATGATCATGTGGTAATTTATGCATACTAAAAATCAGTTTTACTATATTTACTAGATATTAAATTAAATTTATTTTTTTCTAAAATTTTATATTTTCAAGTTTAAATATGTTTAATTATATCAAAATTTCTAAATAACTTTAAATCTAATTTCAACTTTCTTGTACTATTTTATAGCATGATGCGGGTACATCTAATCGACATGGAACAAAGAGGAGACTTGATTTCACTAATCGGCTTGATAGTTAGATGGTTTTAAATTGTATGGGCTATATATCTCTAGTTTTATTTAAATATATGTGTTGGACTTGACATATACATCTTGACATATAAATTTTATGGACTATCTATCTCTAGTTTCATTTTGAACATGTTATTATCATATTTGTGTTTATTTATATCAATTAACTTTAATATGATGATTATATATATAGTAAATTATGATTGTGTTATGTTTCATTTTGTTGATTATATGCACTCATGTATGTATAGATATAAATTATCCAATTTTCAAGTAATACATGCACTATATAAATTCTTATCTAGAATCAAATTTCATATATATAATTTATTACATAGTTAGGTGAAAAATTAAAATATTCCTTAAATAGATTAGAGCATATTCATAATAAATTAAGGGCAGGTAATTTTAACTATTTTCCAATTCTAGCAAATATTTGAATCAATAAACAAAAATCTATCTCCTTGTATGTATAAAATGTATAATCTATATAATTGAACAATTATATACAATGTGGTAAATTTACAAGACATGAAATGTATAATCTATAAAATTGGAACAAGATATTTAAAATGTAACTAATAAGCTCATTTAATTTCATACATTGAACAAACATATATAATGTATATTGATGTTTAATATAACTATATAACATGATGAAACATATATGCGCATGCAGATACAATTAAAGCTTATCAACTTTTAGGTGAAGACCAAAAATTGATATTTACATAGTCTCTTGATAAAATAATTTTGTAGTGAAAATCACATGGTAGACCAACTTGATGAGAACCTACAAAAATAATTAATGTAAGTAAAATAACTATAATTTTTATGATTCATTTAAGTAAAAAATTCATGCGAGAAAAGAAAAATATATAGTAAATTCTATACAAATTCAAATGTTGTTTGTCATAGGATGGATTAAGGGGACCTAAGAGGATATATAGCTTAAGGGGGGTCTTAAAAGAATGCCTTAAGGGGAGTTAAGAGGATGGATTAAGAGGATGCATGTCATGAACCCTAGGATATGGCTTAAATGGTCCTAAGATGATGGCTTAAGGGGAATTATGAGAGTGATTTAAGGGATGCAAGATTGTGGATTAAGGGTATGTAAGAGGATATGACTTAAAGGGATGTAAGAGAGTGGATTAAGGGGATGCAAGAGGGTGGATTAAGGGGAGTTGATAGAATGAATTGAAGGGATGTAAGAGGGTGGATTAAGGGGAGTTGATAAAATGACTTAAAGGGGTGTGAGATAGTGGATTAAGGGGATGCATGTCATGAACCTTACGATATGGCTTAAAAGGCCCTAAGAGGATGGCTTAAGGGGAATTATGAGAGTGACTTAAGGGATGAAAGGTTGTGGATTAAGGGGATCCAAGAGGATATGACTTCAGGGTACTTTAAGAGGATGGCTTAAGGGGATACAAGATGGTGGATTAAGGCAACTTGATAGAATGACTTGAAGGAATGTAAGAGGGTGGATTAAGGGGAGTTGATAGAATGACTTAAAGGGATGTAAGAGGGTAGATTAAGGGAAGTTAAGAGAGTGAATTTAAACCATAAACCCTAAACCATAGGACCTAAATCTGAGGATATGAACCCTTTACCCTTAAAACCCATAAATATTTGTTATTCTAAGCATCTCATGAACCCTAGAAACCATAAACCTTAAACCATACGACCTAAAGACTAGGAGATGAACCATAAACCATTAACCCATATAGATTTGTTATTCTAAGCATCTCATGAACCATAGAAACCCTAAACCCTAAACCATATGACCTAGAGACTAGGAGATGAACCCTAAACCATTAACCCATATAGATTTTTTATTCTAAGCATCTCATGAACCCTAGAGAGACTTAAGGGTAGATATACGAGGATATGGATTAAGGGGTCCTAAAAGGATGGCTTAAGGGGTGTTGAGAGAGTGACTTAAGGGGATGCAAGTGGATGGATTAAGGGTAGATATATGAGGATATGGATTAAGAGGTCCTAAGAGGATGGTGTAAGGGGTGTTGAGAGAGTGACTTAAGGGGATGGAATTGAATGGATTAAGGGTAGATATACGAGGATATGGATTAAGAGGTCCTAAGAGGATAGCTTAAGGGGTGTTGAGAGAGTGACTTAAGGGGATGCAAGTGGATGGATTAAGGGTAGATATAAGAGGATATGGATTAAGGGGCCCTAGGAGGATAACTTAACGGGTGTTGAGAGAGTGACTTAGGGGGATGCAAGTGGATGGATTAAGGGGTGCTGAGAGAGTGACTTAAGGAGATGCAAGTGGACAGATTAAGGGTAGATATATGAGGATATGTATTAAGGGGTCCTAAGAGGATGGGTTAAGGGGTGTTGAGAGAGTTACGGAAGGGGATGCAAGTGGATGGATTAAGGGTAGATATACAAGGATATGGATTAAGGGGTCCTAAGAGGATGGCTTAAGGGGAGTTGATAGAATGACTTAAGGGGATGTAAGTGGATGGATTAAGGGTAGATATACGAGGATATGGATTAAGGGGTCATAATAGAATGGCTTAAGGGGAATTAATAGAGAGACTTAAGGGGATGCAAGAGGATGGATTAATGGTACATAAGAGGATGGCTTAAAGGGTTTTAAGACAATGGATTAAGGGGATATGAAATCAATTCTAAACTTTTTATATTTATACTATCAATTAAATGTATCTAGAACTATATATAGTTACCTGTATCTAGATTCAAATTCCATTGTAATATATGTGCATCTCCTCTCTTTTTTGTAAAGAATCTAATTTTGGGAGACCTGAAACAAAAATGATATAAAACTTTAATTAAGAAATTACTAAAGACAAATATATATCAATTAAATATATATAAAGCTATATACTTACCAATATAAAATTTACTCTATTATGCCATCTACATCCTCTCTTTTTTCTAATGCATCTATGATTGTCTCATGATCATCCATTGAAAGTGCCCATAAAAATTTATTAGCAGCCCTCCCTTGATATCTAACTAGTTTTATATTGGTTTCCAAAATCAAATTTGAATAATGTATAATCTTCTTGTGTTTTCCATAATCTTTAAATGCAGAAAAGCCATTCTTTCTCATCAAATATTTTTGAAGCTAGGTGCCAACAACAACCACTGAACTAGTTGGATACTCAAAGTTTTCATCACCCACTTTAGGATGTACCAACTTATGTTTTCTCTCAACACATATAGCCAACCAATACTTTGTCTCCTCTCCATTCCCCTTAGGTGCAACAACATACACATGTCCTGCAAAATAAATAAAAATTCAATAAAGAGTGACTTATATTTAATTCACATATAAACATGCATACATATAAAATTTAACTCAATAAATAATGTACCTTCTTGTACAAGATCCGAAACACGATCATAATCATCTAATATGAACACTTGATTATCTCCAATTGTCGTTCCATGTTGAACATGTGTCGATGTAGGTGTTAAGGCTATTTGTTGTCATTGCTTGGCCCATTCCATATTTTCACATGCCTCCCAATCATCTACAATACAAAATTGGCAAAATAATTTCAACTCCCTTGTCCATATTGTCCATGTGCTTGCATTTGAACTCTTAAATGAATACCATTTTGCAGATCCATTAATTATCTCACAATCTTGTCGAGAAAAACTATCATTTTCTTCAACTAACCAAAAGAAGCGTCAAATTATTGAGCTCTCACTTTTTCTTGTAGATAATTTGGTATTGCACCAATCTACAATTGCACGTGCATCCATAAATTTTGCAACATCCTCAAATTTTAGTTGCTCTCTATTAAGAGCTCTTTTCACACATGCACTTGCTCCATCGTGTTCTCTCTTACCATGACCAGCGTCAAAAAAACTTCATATGTGATGGATATTATTTTACTTATGAACTCTACATAACCAATAAAATATTCTAGAATTTTTTAATTGACCTGTGTAATTATCTGACCATATGAGATGTTCTATCATTTGAATTCCTCTCTCTTTTAAATTTTTATAAAATATATCAAAACAATATTGAACAAAATTAGATGAATGTAATCAATTATCACTTACATAAAAATGGTACTCTCTCAAAAAAATTCTATTATCTTCTATACTATCATCTGCATGTCTATAAACAATGTGAACAAATATAGCTACTTGCACTAAATTATAATACTGTGATTGAATTTCTTCTTGTGGGGTAAGAGTATAATTTTCAGCAAAATCAAGAACTGACAATATAATTCCAATTGGGAATGTGTTTTTACATAAATCAAATTGATTATCAAGACAATGAGCATATTGAGAGTGTTTTTGATTATAGGTAAAATAAGGGTTTTGATGGGGCATGTAACCCTTTACAAAAGAAGAAAACTAAAAATAAAGATAACCACACTAAGCATAATTCAACCCATCAACAACATGTTGCTTAAAAAGATAACTCACATACCAACAATAGCCCAACACTAGCCTCTAATAGATATACATGACAACATAGGCTAAAAAGGACACACAAGTAAGGGCTTGAAGCCCAAATACAACCTAGTTTTATCTGGCACTAGAAACTCCTCAACCCATCTGTTCATGAACAACCACCTAAAACATTCAAGCAACACTACAGTAAAGCTACAACAACCAAGTTTTGATAGTAAACCACTTGAAATAGTCAGGAAACAATACAAAAAAGTTGTATCCACCCATCTGCTCATAATCAACACAACATAGCCCAACAAAAGAAAATGTAATTTAATGGTAACAAACACCAATAAACCCAAACCCCTAATCAAAAGCACCAAGGGAGAAAAATCCTTGAAACTCCCAAATGTAACACAAACCAACTCCAAATCCACCTCAAGAGGAAAGAGCTCCCCTTTATAGGAGAGGAAGATGTGAAAACCCAAGAAATCAAAAGCACATCTCTCCAACAACCTTGGGCACCACCTCGATAGAAGAAACTTCCACCTCAATAGGAACACTGGACCAAAGGAAACTAGAAAAGAGGACTTCCAACCACTTCCACCACACCCACCTCCAAATCAATAGGAAATGACTCCTGACCAACATGAGTTTTCTTCACCTCAAAAGAAGACACAATGTACATGAAATGGAAGAAATCCAAAGCTTTGGAATATTGAATTAACACACCATCCTTTGGTTGAGAAAACAGGAGTTCCAAGAGAGAAGCAACAACCAAGAAACAAGAAGAAGAAGGAAGAGCACTCGACCATCTCAAAGCACCACCCAACTTCCAAGTCAGGTCCAAAAACAAAGAGCTCCTCCAAGAGAGAACCCAGATCCAAGAACAAACAAAAACTACCTTTGGGAAAGATAGCCAAGACAACCATAAAGGGTACCCAAATGCTCTAAAAGAAGGCCCCAGAAGAACTATAGCATCACAAGAGGCCAACGAAACTCTTCTTCTGGTAGGAAACACCAAGATAACATTAGAAATGCTTTCCTCAATGGCTGAGAGACCCCACAATGGGTACCCAAAAGCTCTAAAAGAGAGACCAAAGCCAAGAATCTCAAAAGAGATAGGGATTTTGCAAGCCATGAGAATAATGAACCCTTCCTAGCACAACACCATAAAACATAACAAATAAGTCTTTCACATAAAACTCTAGCCGATGCAGGACAGAACCAAGGTCGACCAGGTCTAGAGCTACAATGTCCTCATCTACAGAGAACCCATCGAAATAGCCATAGCTGCTGCTCATCCCTCCTTCGCCCTTCCTCATCCACTTAGCATTCAACAAGACCCAAGAGACACCCAAAATCCTACTCCAAATTGCAAGCCAGGAGTCCACCAACACAAAAAGCAGCCCAGAAGAGCAAAAATGCCCATTCTGCTCCAGCCCAAAGCTAGGATAAGAAGAGAAGGCACGAATGAGCGCACATCCAATAACACCAGGCTTGGCCAGAAAAGAGAGGAAAGAAAACTAGAGCCAACCATCTTTAACCGTAGGGACCAAACAAACCCTCAACGCAACTAAAACTCCATCCGCCTCTGTAGATTCACTATCCTCCTCTGCTGAATCCTCCTCGCCAGCCATAGAGGAATCCAAAATTCCTCCTCCGCTCGCCTCCCTGCTTGCTTTCCTACTTTCCTTCTTCATTCCACATTTGTCTTAGCATACTGAGAGTGTTGAACATATTTATGTACAATATTATCTTTAAATTCATTAATAAATGCAGGCACACTAAATTTTTCCACAATTAGCTCACAATGTTTTCAAGTTTTTCCATCTTTTAAAGAATACTCAACATTTTAAATTTTTTTACATCCACTATTTTTTGTCCAAATTCATCTAAACCAATTTCATGCATACATTCTCCTAATAATGAAAAGTTATCACATCTATCACATTCTCTAGAAATACATCATTTTAAATAAAATAAGTTTTTATTAGAGGGTTCACAATATTTAGGTACAATATTAGGTACCACATTTAATTGTTATCCAAATGCTTTCCTCAGCATGTTAGTATACTAAGAGTGTTAAACATATTTAAGTACAATATTATCTTTAAATTCATTAATAAATGCATGCACACTAAATTTTACCACAATTACTTCACAACATTTTATAGTTTTTCCATCTTTTAAAGAATACTCAACATTTTTTATTTTTTTTACATCCACTAATTGTTGTCCAAATTCATCTAAAATACTTTCATTCATACATTCTCCTAATAATAAAAAGTTACTCACATCTATCACATTCTCCATAAATAATTGCTTTTAAATAAAATAAGTTTCCATTAGAGGGCTCACAAAACCAACCTACTATAAAATCTTTGATTCTTTTTGGTGGCATATTAATACCAAAAATGTCCTGGATAATTTTTTTAGCATGTAAAGTGCATCGTATATATCAAAAACTATCATAATAATAACAAAATTGTACATGAATCTTACAACAACAAGAGATTTGTTGCTTATTAATTCTAACATACTAAGGTTTACACTTTTTGAATGATCTTTGACTTATGTTAATATTCAATGGTAAGATTAAAGCATCTAATTTTTTTTTATATAATTCAATTTGAGTCATATCTAAGAGATGCTTTGGATGAGGTTCACAAATTTTGGAACCCACCCTTAATTTTAAGACATCTCTAATGTTAGGTGATACTCTTGTATTATCATGCCAAAATTTATTGATTAAATATTTAATTTTATTAGTTAATTTCATGTCTAATCTTGGGATTCTACCACTAAAACACCAACATTGATTAATTGGATCCTTTTCAATACTTTCTCTTCTTTTAGCAGCTCTTATCAAAGTTCTGGGATTTACTTTTATACATTTACTAATATTACTTAACATTATTTTATGTGAAGCTGCTTTATCAACTAGAGTAGTTGTTATTGCATGACGATCCACAATCTTATATTTCAACCGACTTTTCTTACCTATAAAATCAATAGCATTAGAAACACTAGATATGACTTGTTCTACTGAATCATCTTTCTTTTTTGGTTTTACAAAAAGACCTAATTTTTTCATCACTATTCTCATTTTTGACATTATCATCAATTGCACCATGAGTTGACATTGGAATCCTAATTTCTTTCTATAAAAAAACATTTTATATATTTTATTTTCATATTTTCTAATTTGTCTCCAAGAAACTTTACCAAAAAGTTTATTGAGCACATCTCTTTCAATTGCAAAAAAATTTTTTTAGGTTCGTCGATACAAGGGGTTTCATTTTCATTTTCAAATGTAAAAGGGATTTCATTCACATTTTTATCAATATGAGGGATTTCATTCTCATTTGCATTCTCATAAGATATAATTTCATCATTTTTTATTTTTTTGCATTGTTTCAACCCTACAATTATTGATATCATCAATGGTGTATTCAACTTCATCTAAACAAGCAATATCAATATTATCAAAACTTGGGTTTGAACACATACCTAGATAGATTGTATAAATAGGTTCATTTTCCATATCATTGGGAGGTGGATTTGAAGACATACCCAAAGTTTTTTGGATAGGTACTATTTCCATAACATTCAAAGTTGAAGTTGAAGGCATAGTTGGGTTTGTCTCCATAATTTCATTTTCTTCCATATTCACCATCTCCACATTTGCATCATCCACATTCATTTCATCATTCATGGCTTCCTCTTCAACATTCTTGGAACTAGATTCTTGCAAATTT
This sequence comes from Sequoia sempervirens, assembly GCA_007258455.2. Taxonomy (NCBI): domain Eukaryota; kingdom Viridiplantae; phylum Streptophyta; class Pinopsida; order Cupressales; family Cupressaceae; genus Sequoia; species Sequoia sempervirens. Next base: position 11,112 of record VDFB02278582.1, read on the forward strand.
TTTATTTGACAAATCCTTTCTCTTCTATCCCTTTGTCTTTTTGCCTCCATATCTCTAATTGCTTGAAGTTCTTCAGGTGTCATTAACTTTCTACATTTTTTTCTTTGTATTTGCTTATCACCCATGGTTACCAAACCCTATTTGATGACAAGAAAAATGATTCAAGTAACCTATTTTCAAATTTCTATCTCCTTCAAATATTCAAATAAAACTATGTAGTATGAAGATCCTTTTTTCTATAAACTTTGAAGTACAAAAACATCATGAATACATCCAAAAATTCTCTTTTTCCAAATCTTCCTACAAAAATTTCTTGTACTTGATTCCACTTCAAAAAATTCAACCTACACTTTGTCTCTTCGAACAATTTGAATAGAATATGGCCTGCACAAGACAAATTTGTAATAAAAAATGTAGAAAATGGCACTTTCGAACCATATTGTATAAAAGGAATGTTGCAGAAAAAACGTTTTTATCAATATTTTCCAAATTAGGAAAAATTGGCTATATCAAAAACATGTACACATTATGAAACACATATGTGTTCTATTTTAGGGACGTATACACGTTATATAATGCATACACATTACCTTTAGCCAATGGGTAAATAGATAACCCGTATGCATTATGAAACGTGTACACATTTCATTTAAATAATGTATATACATTTTAGTAACACATACACATTATTTAAAAATTGAATTCCTAGTGCACATGTAGCCTTGTTTTTAGGCTTGGGAAAGGCTTGGAAATCCGAGCCTTAGCGTTTGACCTGCAACTAAAAAACTAAGGCAGATTTAAGAAGAATGTCCAACTTTTGCAATATGGCTGATAGACTTTTTTTCTAAATCAATCTATAAAATTAAAACCCATTAGAGAAAACAATGTATAATTTCCAAATATATAATTTTTATTAATATTGGATTATTTTTTCTATTTTTTAATTAATTTCTAAGCAAACTAGTCCTTAAACTTGAAATATCAGGCTTTTTTTATTTTTTAATAACTTTTTTTTGGTTAAGTTTCTTGTAAATAAAATTACATGGAATCAAACTTCAGACTATTCTCTACACAATGAAAATAAAGATTCAAAAAATAATTATTTTAGGTCCAATTATGTTGATCGTACATGTTGATTTTTAAAAACAACAATTAAAGCCAATAAAAATTTAATAAAAAAAAATATTCAACAAAAAATTAGAAAAAAATTTCACATCAATATTCATGTTGTTAGCTCTCTTTTCCCAAAATGAATTAGAAAAATACTTTTATTTGGGTCAAAAAGTGGTGTCCGTACACGTGCTTGGTATGGTAAAAAAAATGACTTTTAAAAAGTGGTCTTTGTAGACCTCTATCAAAATTTAATTTCTATAATCTAGGTGTTTGAATAATTTACATATTTTAGAGCTTCTAGATTCAAAGAGCTAGTAAATTTCATATTATATAATTTTTAAGATTCATTACAATATGTGAATGCCTCGAAATTTCATAATACCTTCCCTTTTGAGTTTTTGTGTACCCAACTTCTTGCATTAGCCTAGGCATACATTGGCATGAATTTCATTTGCATCATTGAACTTGGTGGCCTTTCAACTTCCATTCAATTAATGTTTTTGTCCACTTTTGGAATACACATTGAGCAATATCCTTCATGTAATAGCAGATCTATCTTGTATTACATTCCTCTTGGTGGTTTTGATGCTTGGCATGCTTTGCATCCCTAAGTTGTGAAGATATTCTATTCTTTGATTAGTCACTCTCTTAGGAGACATTAGGCGCAATGTTCACAAGTGAACAAACCTTATGAACAACAAGAATCAAACACAGATATATTTTTACATTTATATTTTACATTTTGGGTATGTGGGATCATCATGGAAAAAAATAGACCATAAAGTGGTAGAAAAAATCAAAAATCCCGAGGAGTTAGAAAATTAGAGTAAAAATCTGAATAAATTTCCTCTATATTATTTCAAAATATGTAGGAATGGAATCTATAGAAATTTAGATGTAGTTTCTGCAAACTAAAGTAGGTTTATTTTATTTTTTTAAAAACTATTTTGTTAAAAGGTTTGGGGAATTTCAATCACAGTGAGTAGCAAATTTGGAGAAAAAATAAAAGTAGGTGTTAATAGAGGCCACCTTAGCACAGTAAAAGGTAATGTAATATTTTTATAATGTCTTTAGATATGAATTAGAGGGACTCGTAATGTCCTAATGTGATACATATTTTTTTTATGAATTTTTTGTCAAGTAAATAGTTATAGATTTTTATTAACTTTTAAAAAATATAAAAACTCGTATGTTTGACCACCTTTATTTGGTCAAAACTTCATGAAATTCAACTATTTTTTTAATCCTACAGTATGCTAAGCATAGAATGCGACGCATGTTTCAAATTCAAAAAATATGATATCGTTTGAAAGATATAGATGTTTTTCAATCAGCCTATCAATGAGGACTTTCGTCATAATTCAAATAGAAAATGAATAATAATTATTTATTAAATTCAAAGTAAAGCATAATTTATATTGGTGGAAAGCTGAGAATCTCCTTTAAAAAGTCTTTTCATTTCATCAATTTTGGGTACAAGAAAAGTTGTCAACCACATACCCTACATATACCCACCATATCGCCACTTTTTGGCCCATCATGATCCTGCACATACCCTTTTACATTTTGCATTTTACATTTTACATATTTTCCACCTTGCATATTGCACTTGCATGCCTATGGTACCTTTGCATTTGTTCATGATTTCTAAGCATATGGAGCTTTTCTTATCTCATGAAGCACAAACTAACATTTTCCTTTGTGGCACCTTGTTAAAGTTATCAAGAGGTATAACTTTGATATGGTCAAACAGGAAGCCCATTCAGTGACATGAATTTCCCCATAGCCACTTATGTGTTTGTGAGTTCATACCAACGAGCATATGTATTTCACCTTTTTGGGTCTTCTCACCTGATGGACTGCCATGAGTTATGTTGCCCCAGAGTGAGTATGCACTCTCTTTTTCTCACAAACAACCTAGATATGATCCACAACTAGTTGGAAAAATAATCAAAGCTTGATCTAATTCTCCCTTTCCTTCTTTTATGTCACACTTGTGTTCCTTTGTTCTTATGTTTATTTTTCCATGGAATCTTCATCCTACAGGCTTGATCATCCCTCTTGATCATTCATATTCCATATTGCTAACATAAGTGCATTTGAACATCCTCTTGATGTGCATGGCTACTTTAGTGTGAGTTTGAAGCAAGTTCACCCTCTCACTAAAGTGGGAGCCAAATGTACCATATAAAATGGATCTTGGACATTTTCATGGTCTTTTATGTCTTTCTCTCATGATGCTTGATCTATTTTTATTTTATTTAATGTCACAATGTAGCTTATGCATTCACATTAGGTCATAAATATTCAAATTATGGAATCTTGTGAAGGTGTTGAAAAAAATTTCTACACTTTTCTAGACTCTTTTCACTACAATTCACCTAAAAATCACTTTTTCGTCACTTATCAAGTCCTATTTTGAAGTGTTGTAAAGTCTTGTAACAAGATTTCATGCTTTTCTAGGCTTTTTTTCACTATTTACACCTTTCTTATTCTTTACATGACCCTTTAATGCCATTATAAGGCTTAATTAAGTGTATTTTTAAATATAAACTTGACAAAAAACATTAAAATGCAACTGAATTCCCAACACCCACTTTCAAGGCCAAGGTAGGACCCATTTTCCCATGGGTGGTGAATGAGTCCCTCTTGGCTCCAAACTCAAAATATTTCAAATTTTCTTTTGGGTTTCTATTCAAAATTACCTTATGTCAACCTGTGATGAGGTATCATTGGGTTACTAATGCACAAGTGTGTATAAATAAATTTTTTTCCTCCTCATTTCATGTCTTCTACAATCATTCAATCATCAAATTTATTTGCATTCATCAATTAGCATTCAAGCACTTTGCATCATTCAATCAAGCATCAATAAAGCATCCTGGAGCAACCATTGACATATCTTTAGATTTCTTCAACAAGGTTGTGGTGAGTTTAGGACATTTTCATGTTGTTTATTCATATTTCATTGTTCATTTAATTCCATTTCTTCATTAATGGTTTGATTACCAAAGTGGGATTTGACCAAGGAAAATCACTATAACCTAACCCTTTGCTATTTTTCCCCCTTTGACTCTGTCAACCCGACAAGAAGACAAATGGAAATGTGGTGTTACAAAATTGGTCCTTGATTTTACAAAATTTTGGGAGAGGATTGATTTTCCATCAATGTCAAATGAGTCCCACCTTAAGGCTAGAAAAGTATATTTTTTCAGATTCTAGATCGCAACAGCTAGAAACCAGTTTTTAGAAGTTTTTGCTAGATGTAGGACTGATTCACCATCAGTGGCGAATGAGTCCCACTAGTAATTTTCACTGATTTATGCTAGCATTTAGGACACTCTAGATTCATCATTCATTTCCTAGGAGCACTCTGATTCAACCTTCTTCATTTATGTTTTGCATTTGTTCATATTTTAGTTCATGTTTGCATATCACATTATGTTTTCAAACATTGCATATTTCTTAGATTTTGCATTCATAATCAATTAATTGCATTACTTAGTTACATTTATATCATCTCAATTAGCCTTAATCACATCACACATACATTAGATTGAGTGAACCACTTCAATTTTTGGGTTATTTTATGTCTCTCCTTTTAGGTGGAAGATCCTAAGAGTGCAAGAGAAACCTATAGAATTCCAAACCACAAAATTGTTGGTTCAAAAAAATTCCCTCTTATTTATTCAATTTTTATTACTACAATGATGACTTTAATAAACATGATCAAACCCTTGGTACAATCTTTAATATAACATTACCCATTGGTGAGAATGGTAATGTCGACAATCATCACAATCATACTTGTTCTTCTCCCAATACCTCCCCTATTAGTGACCAAGGTATCTTAGTGAAGGAAGTTACAAGCCTTGAAGATCTTGATTTTCCATCTCCTCATTCCCCTTTGGAAGATGTTAGACAACACAAACATGAGATCATAGACACATTTCTAAATATCACCTTACCTAGTCTCCATAACCATGACAATCACACTTGTCCATGTCCTAATATACCTCCTCGATGTAAAAAAGATAAATTGGTGTTATAAGAAATCCATATTCAGAATCATGAAACCCTTGATCCTCCCCTGATTCTCCTCCCATTTGGGAAAATCCTAAAACATAAATTTTTGGGACCCTATGGACTACTCTTGCACTTGTAGGGTTTTCACTTAAAAGGAGAGAGATAGGGCCAAAAATGCTAATGTATCATTCAAATTAGGATGTATACAATGTTTTTTAATGTATGTGATCTTGAATAAATGCAATTGAATAATTTGAATGACCAAAAATGAATGCAAAAGTGTAATTACAACTATGTTTGAAAACACATTGTGATATGCAAACAACTATGTAAATGAACAAATAATGCAAAACATGAAGTATAGGGATGAATATAAGTAAACCTGGATGACTTGTAATGATTTTGGAGTGTTTTGAATGTTGATGGAAATCAATGATTTTTCACAATGGGACTCATTCACCTAGGGTGGCGAATCAGTCCACCTACTGGTGAAAAACTACCGGGAGTTGGTTTCTGTCTATCAGGATTCATAATTTGAAAAAACTCAATTTTCCAATCCTAAGGTGGGACTCATTCACTACAGGTGGTGAATCATCCCTCTCCCAATTTTTTGAAAAATCAAGAGACAACTCTACAACACCTGATCTGGAAATGTCTGTTTGTCGGGTTGTCGAAGTCAGAATTGCAGAAAATGGACAAATAACTCTCTCCAAGCTTGAATTTGATTCAAGTTTACTTGAAGCACCTAGTTGAATTGGAAATCAATATTCAACACCTAATAACTTGTCAGATCTACAAACAAAAATGTAATAGGGGGAAAATGATTAGGGGTTAGTGAATAGGGGTTTTCCTTGGTCAAACCCCACTTTTGGTAACTAAACCCTTGAAAATAAAATGAAATTAAAGAGAAAAATAAACTAATAAAATGCAAGTGTTATCAACTTACCTAACCCTTGATGATGCAAGTCTGAAGTAATGTCAATGGCTGCTTCAAAGTGCTTAATAGTGCTTGAGTTATTTATGTAAAGTGCTTGAATGCTTGAAATGTAGGATTGAATGTTTAAATGAGTCAGGAGATGTAAAATGAGGTGAAAATCACTTATTTATACAATTCTTGTGCCTTAGTTATCCATTCATTCCTCATGATAGGCTGACATCAAGTGATTTTGAATAAAATCTCGAAAGGAAGTTTGAAATATTTTGAATTTGGGGCCAAGGGGGACTCATTCACCACCCATGGAAAATGGGTTCCACCTAGGACCTAAAAACATGTGTTAGGAAAAAAATTCTATTTAATGTTGTTTGTTGGGATAATATGCAAAAATACACTTAATTACAACTTATGAGGGCATAAAGAGACCAAATAAAGCATGAGAAGGGTGTAAATAGTGAAAATAGCACTTTCGAAAGAGCATGAAATATTATTTGCAATGCTTTATAAACACTTTTACAAAATGGGACTTCTTCATGTCAAAGACGTTCAGTGTAGAAATGTCTTACAATAGTTCACAAGACCTTCACAAGATGTCATTATTTGAGTTTTAGTACCTAAATAAGCATGTTCAAGCCATGTTACAACATAAAATCATAGCAACATGGTTCCAACAACATGAAAAAACACCTAAAAGGTCATGAAAATGATAAAGGGGGCCATTTTTTCTGCATGGCACATTTTAGTCCACTTTAGTAAGAGGGATGGAGGCATGGTTTACTTTAAGAGTCTATATGATAGGAGGTGTGGAAGTGGACGGGGACGAGTTACGAAGAAAGAATTTGGCTATCTTTTTGGCTTTAAACTTTTCATAGGCTATGAAAAAGAAGTCCTTGTGAGGGGTGATAGGTTGCATGGGTTCAAGCCAGAAGGCTTCTAATGAGAATTTACCTTTGGAAGATAAAGGATTAAAGCCACTATGGTGTATGATGACTATCTCATTGTCATGTGGAAACTTCAAGCACTTATGAACAACTGATGGGACCGCTTTCATTGAGTGAAGCCAAGGAAGGCCTAGTAGCAAAAGAAATTGGTCAGATTGTGGAATAATTGAAAATGTTACCTCCAAAGATTTAGGTCCTATTTGTAAGGGTAGCATGATCGATCCAATCGTAGGGCATGTAAAACCATTATGTGTTTTAATCCATGCAATGGGTTTATTGTAATCATCTTGATATAGTTCATGTAATACAAAAAATTCTTATGTGATCATGTTTGCACAACAAGCAGGATCTATTAATATCCCAGGCTTATCATAGATTCTACCAGCTACATAGAGAGGACCAACAAGATTCTTTTGGAGTATGTCCTTAGCAAAAAATGTAATATCAAGTGATTTTGTGGTTTGACCCTTATGAGGGATAACATCTATTGTAGAAACAAGGTTATCCATAAGACTAGCTTGGGTAACAATAGGATTTATATCATGTTGTTCATTATTTGTATCAACAATCATTACATCAGGCTTGGAAGGTTCACTAGCCTTGACAAACAAGGTAGTATGTTTTAGCATAGCATTGGTGAAAATTTGTAAATTCTAGTTAGGAGGTGCAATGAACTTATTTCCTTGATCATTAACACCCGCAATGGTCAATTCACCTGAATAAATGAGGTCTTCAACTAAATGTTTAAGATGCTTATATGTTTGGTGTGGTGACCATTTTGACGATGAAAATTGCAATAAGCATTAGGTTTGAAGGTAGGTGGTAATGGCTGATTTGGACCAAGTGGTCGAACGGGTGGCAAAGTGAGCATGCATTTTTGAATTAATTGGTTCATTATGTGATGGAGGCTATCGGGTGAAGGAGTGAATTGTCTATTAAGATCTTCATAATGATAAGGCACCGCTACCATAACAACGACCACTTGATTTGGAATAGATTGGGTTAGTTGTGGTTGAGGTTGAGGAGGTAGATTAAACTGTAAAAAGCCTCTATTAGGTTTGCAGAAGTTTTGTGTGTTGTTTTGGTTTTGATTGGTGTGTTCTAGTTTGTCAACTCACTTGGAAGTGGATTTGAATCATAGCTTGAAACTGAATTTTGGTAGTCACATAAGGTTGTACATAAATGCATGAATGAAGGGAATTTCATCATGGCCAGCTTATCTTGAAGGTTGGTCTGCAAGTTTTTGATAAACATCTTCTATAGATGTGCATCACAAATCTTGACATCAATTTAAGCATATACGGATTGGTAATGTGAGATGAAATCTGTCATTTTTTCATTTGTGTTTTGTCTACATCTCATAAGGTCTGTCATTGTCTTTTTAGGTGTCATGTGAACTTGAAAGTTACTAATGAAGGTATCCACCAATTCATTAAATGAATGGATGGAATGATTCCAGGGAAAGTTTGAAAACCATTCTAAGGTAGTGTCTTTCAAGGTCCTTGGAAAATGTTTTGCTAAAATTTTATCGTCAGGACAAAGTCACTACACAAAGTTGTATAAGCATTAACATGGTTGATAGGATCTCCTTTTCCTCTGTATTTATCAAACCGAGGAATTTCTATCCCTTGTTGCATCAAGGTACGTAATATTTCTAAGGATAAGGGACTACTACAGACATGATATGTGGTTGGAATAGATTGACCATGATTGATGTTGGAAAGTTGATGTTGCATACATGAAATAGTAGTGAGAAGTTGTGTAAGAAGAGGATCGGGGTATGTGGGTTGGGCTAGAAGGGAAAATGGTGATGGAGTGTAAGTGATGTTAGGGGAAGTGAAAGGAATGCTAAGAGGTGTGAAAGTGGTAGAAGGGACTTGTCATGCCACAAAAGAAGTAGGAATGCTAGTGGAAATTGAGAAATAAGTACCTTGATGCATAGTTGTATTGACTTGCGGATTGGTATAAGTTGGGATGGAAGTAATGATTGAAGGGGGAGGAACTTGAGGTGCTCCTTGTCTTATATAGGAATGGTTTCTAATTGGGTGTTTGAAGAGGCATTTTTATTGCAAATCTTAGCAATTTTTTTCATCACTTTCAAGCCATCATCACTTTCAATCAAACGATGAATATTTTCAAAGGTATGGCAATTGTGGAAATGTTTTCAAGTGACAAGTCTTGTTGTAAATGTGCAAAGTTCTCATGAATATTAATGAACTTTTCTTGCAAGAGGGAATATTTTTGGCTTTCAACATTCATTGGATGGAAAGGTGAAGGTATGGAAGTGGTATTGTCAGGGCCTAATGGGTATTTGTAGGATCATGATGGGCCAAAAAGTGACAATATGATGGGTATGTGGCTGACGACCCTTTTTACCCAAAATTGATGAAACGAAAAGGGTTTTTAAATAAAATTCTCAAATTTCTACCAATATAAATTATGCCTTACTTTGAATTTAATAAGTAATTATTATTCATTTTCTATTCAAATTACAACTAAAGTCCTGATTGATAGGTTGATTGAAAAACATCTATAGCTTTCAAATAATATCACATTTTTTGAATCCAAAACATGCATCACATTCTATTCTTCGCATAATATAAGATTAAAAAAAGAAAATTTGAATTTCATAAATTTTTGACCAAGTTAAGATGGTTAGACATACAAGTTTCTATATTTTTAAAAAGTTGTAATAAAAATTCATAATTAATTATTTACTTGGGAAAAATTACAAAAATTTTGCATCACATTTGGAACATAGGAGTCCTATACTTATATCTAAAATATTATAAAAAATATTATCATTTTTATTGTAGTTAGGGTGAGTGGAATGGACACCTACTTATTTTTCCACTGGAAATTTAAGTACCACTACATTGAGTCAAATTTTCACCAAATAGAATTTTTAAGCTCAGACTAGTAGTTTAGAAACTAAATTCAATTTTCTATTCTATTCTTACATATTTTTGAAATAGTATAGATAACTTATTCAAATTTTTACGTCAAGTTGCCTAACTCTGATTTTTCTAAAAATTTTGTCACTTAAGGGCCTATTTTTTCCATGATGATTCTACACATACCCTAATGCACCATTGTCCAAACTAGGAGTAGGATCTCGTGAGATCCCAAGGTCCACAATAAAAGTGCTATCACGGGATGCCTTGAGTCTAGAACTTTGTCTCACTAAAGTATTATGAATGGGGCACCAAACAATTATGCAAGTACCACAAAGGAGGGGTGAAGGAAAATGCAAGCTAATCTAAGAGCTTTAAAATGAAAATACTAGAGATTCTACTAATTATAACAAAGATCTAACTATAGAAAAAAATAAATGGAAAAAATGCTAGAAAAATGCTAGAAATGTTATCTAAACATTGTAGAGGGACTGATTTGCCCTCTGTGGAGAATGAGTCCCAGTATGAAGTTTTTTAGTGTTTTTCAGAAATTTTAAGATGATTTAAATGCTCTATAGTCTATAATTTTTAGATGCAAAATGCATATTTTTACTTTTTTCAATGAGATGTAATGCAAAAATGAAAGCTAACTGAAGGTTTCACTAATGCAAAATAAAAAGTCCTAGAATGCAATAAAAATTCAATGTCCTAATTGAATGCTAATGAAAATGGAAATTAAGATGTAGTATGTGCATGGAATCAAGAATCTAAAGTGTTCAAAATTCAGGTTCACCAAAATGAAATATAGATTTTTGGGACCCTACAGACTACTCTTGCACTTTTAGGGTTTTTCACCTAAAAGGAGAGAGATAGGGCGAAAAATGCTAATGTATCACTCAAATTCGGATGTATGAAATCTTGTTTAATGTAAATGATCTTGACTAAATGCAATTACTGAATCTCAATGACCAAAAATGAATGCAAAAGTGTAATTACAACTATGTTTGAAAACATATTGTCATATGCAAACAACTATGTAAATGAACAAATAATGCAAAAAATAAAGTATAGGGATGAATCTAAGTGCACCAAGATGACTTGTAATGATTATGGAGTGTTCTGAATGCTAATGGAAATCACTGATTTTTCATGGTGGGACTCATTCGCCTAGGGTGGTGAATCAGTCCACCTACTAGTGAAAAACTATCAGGAGTTGGTTTCTATCTGTCGGGATCCAAAATCTAAAAAAACTCAAGTTTCCAGTCCTAAGGTGGGACTCATTCGCCATAGGTGGTGAATCAGTCCTCTGCCAAATTTTTGAAAATTAGGAGACAACTTTGTAACACCAGATCTAGAAATGTCTGCTTGTAGGGTTACCGAAATTAGATCTACAAAAAACTAGACAAATAACTCTCTCAAAGCTTGAATTTGACTCAAGCTGACTTAAAGAACCTAGTTGACATGGAAATCAATCTTCAACACCTAATAACCTATCAAATTTGCAAAAAAAGGGCTACAAACAAACATGTAATAGGGGAAAAATGATTAGGGGTTAGTGAATAGAAGTTTTCCTTGGTCAAACCCCACTTTTGGTAATTAAACCCTTGAAAAGACAATGAAATGAAAGAGAAAGATAAACTAATAACATGCAAGTGCTATCAAATTACCTAACCCTTGATGATGCAAGTCTGAAGTAATGTCAATGGCTGCTTCAAAGTGCTTAAATAGTGCTTGAAATGTAGGATTGAATGCTTTAATGAGTGAGGAGATGTAAAATGAGGTGAAAATCACTTATTTATGCAATTCTTGTGCCTTAGTTATCTATTCATACCTCTTCATAGGGTGAAATCAAGTGATATTGAATAAAATCCTGAAAGGAAATTTGAAATATTTTGAATTTAGGGCCAAGGGGGACTCATTCGCCACCCATGGCAAATAGGTCCCACCTAGGACCTAAAAACATGTGTCAGGAAAAATATTGTATTTCATGTTTTTTGTCAAGATAATATGCAAAAATAAACTTAATTACAACTTATGAGGGCATAAAGAGACCAAATAAAGCATGAGAAGGGTGTAAATAGTGAAAATATTCCTAGAAGAGCATGAAATCTGGTTACAATATTTTACAACACTTAAAAATATGACTTGTTTATGAATAAAATGGTGATTTTTAGGTGAATTATAATTAATAGAGTCTATAAGAATGTAGAAATGTCCTACAACACTTCACAACACCTTTACAAGATGTCTTTCTTTGAGTTTTAGTACCTAACTAAGCATGTTCAAGCCGTGTTACAACATAAAATTAGAGCAACATGGTTCCAACACCATGAAATAATACCTAAACGGTCATGAAAATGATAAGAGGCCTTTTTTCTATGGCAAAAATCTATTAGAAAACCATAGTGGTCCTTCTCTTGATGCCTCCCCCACTTGTGATGAAGCTACTTTATCCTTGGATGAGTATATTACAAGATCTCTTTGTAGGGTAGATAATATGGAACAAGAGAATGATGCCTTCAAGACATTGGAAACTCAAGTAATACCTTCTCATAATCATCCCCCTCTTAATAATCCCACCATTGATCATTTGGGTATGTGCAGGATCATCATGGAGAAGGATGTGGTGCTCGAGAAAAATGTATCTACAACCCTATAGAGCCTAACACACAACAAACCACTTAGGGTCTTAGTTATTTCCCTTTGATAGAAATTTCCAAGCCTTCAATCAATGCCAACACTCTCACATCACATTATTCTAATTCAACCTTAAATGTAAAACATCCTTAACTAATAGACACTAGTTGTCTTGACTGTTCTCCTTTACAAGCCATCCAACCAACAAATACACCTTCTCTTAATGTCAATGTCATCTTGAAAGACACTAATGATTTGCATCTAATATATTTTCCCTCCTCCTATAAGAGTGAGAACAAAATCTCACAATCTAGAGAAACTTGTGTAAGTATGACATCTAATACTAAGTAAGATGTATCTTTGATGCAAGCCACAAGACCACCTTCTACCATTGATTAAGAGGGAATCTTGTTGAGACTCCTCCAAGATCACATGATCACCCTTCCACCTAGAACTTGAAAGAAATTTCCTTACAATACTTCATTTTGTGCCTATCATAGAGTTCATGGTCACTCCACTAATGAATGTAATCATTTGAGTCATATAATCCAACATCTTAAGGAATTTTTTATGCTTACTCTATGGGGGGCACCTAATTCCTCTAATTGATACTGATTTTCATTCTACCATTCATCTCATAAACCATTTTGTCTCACCTTTTTCTTGCACTAAGTGGGGGCAAGGGGTTCACTAGCCTTTCCCTCATATGTCACTTGTCATTGCCTCTTTTGACTATTTTTTAACTTTTAATGAACATATAAAAGCAAGCATGGGATGTGGAAAACATGCCATAAGATAAGCCGCGCCGTCATGGCCCGTAAATCCATTCATGATGTAACATCAAAACACATGACAGCGCCAACACTTTTCGGTTGGACCAAGACCTTTAAACAATTTCTTTCGGATGGCTGACGTGCCTGGGTGGGCATACCATCGCTGGCCGGGGACCGATTTTCATGCCAGTTCACCGAACGGGCGTCATTTGCCCAGACCGGGATATACCGTATCATCATTTGGAACCAGGACCGGATGATTTGCGGATCTGGTGCTTTCTCGAAGATGGTGGATGGAAGCAAAATCCGAATATTTCGCCTTCTTCAGCGATGTCTGATGCCAGCTGCGCTGAAATTTTGCGGCGCTGACGGTGGTTCCAGAATATTTAACGGTACGCCAGCCAAGGGTTCGTGCCGAACGTCGAACGCTGCGGTTCAATGGGAGGCCGATTCGAGGCAATTCCGCTAAGCTGTTTGGCAGACCGCGCACCAGCCCCAACATTACGCTGGGCTTTCGCTGATGGACATCAGGAGTTTGATCACCCGAATACCTGCGGTGCATTTAAATCAGTCAGCTTCAGCTGGGATGATTGGACCGTCGGCCCTTTCGGCGCTGCGTCTTTTCATGCGGTTTGACCAGTACATGCTGCGCCGGTGAACGACAGGACGGATCGCGGGAAGCGTAACGGCGTTCGGCATCCCTTTGTCATCTGCATTGGTACAATTGGACCTCTCTTGAATGTCTACTTTAGTGTGAGTTTGAAGCAAGTTCATCCTCTCACTAAAGTGGGGGCTAAATGTACCATACAAAAAAGTTAGCTTTCTTGATTTAGGAATAATTTATGATAAATTGGACTTAATGAGACCTTGATTTCGTGTTGTGAGGCATTTTTCACATCCACACTAGGTCTTGGACCCTTTCAAATGCATTTAACAATGTCTTGTAAAGGACTTTCATGTTTTTCTAAACTTTATGAACCCATTTTCCCCTAATTCAACATTATAAAATGTATTTAATTGCATTACCACATCAATCTATAAGGCTTGTAAAATAAATCTAATGTTAAACTAGTGTTTTAATGTGTCTTGCACATTCACATTGGTTCTTGTTCCTTTCTAGGCTATGTGGACCTCATTTTAGTGTTGTAAAGTATATTTAATCACACTTTCACATTGAATTTTGTGTCCCAAGCCATAATTGACCTTCACATCATCAATAATAGTCCTCTATGAACCCATATTTGCATCCTGAGGCTTAAATTGATTAAATAACTAACAAAGTCATCATAAAAACCTTATTTCCTTATTTCCTAACATCTTAGCTAGAATAATGGCCCCTGTGGTACCCATTCGCCATCCATGGCAAATTAGTCCCATCTAGGTGGGACCCATTTGCATGGGTGGTGAATGAGTCCCATTTGGGGCAATTTAGACCTTTGAGTAGGAAAAAATGAAATTTAAGTTTATTATTTTTACATGTCGGCCTTAAGAATCCAAATTATGGGAAAATAAGGTGAATTTCCTATAAAATAAATTCTCTAAACCCTAATTTACATCCATTAATTCATTTCACAACTCATTCACCATCCCTTCTCTCTTTCAAGTCAAGCACATTAGGGTTTCATCATTGTAAGTCACCTAGATTGCTTCCTGAGACATTCAAGAGTAGATTCTTCATGTTTTGTTGTAGAAATTCAAGATCAACATTCATGGAAAGGTAATAACTTCATTATTGCATGTTTCCTTACATTTTTTCTTCATCTAGTTTAATTACCTAAAAGGGGTTTGACCAAGGCAAACCCCTATGCCCTAACATCCAACATTTCTCTTTCTTGTCTTGTGTGTTTGCAAATTTAGGCAACTTGAGGACATAGAAATCATTTGGAATCAATTTATAAAGTTTTTGAAGACACCTTTCTATTGACCAAGGAAAAATATCAATAAAAACTCACTTTCAGGTTCAAAAATTAGACTTTCAAAAGTAGACCCCTGTCAGGAGCCGAAGAGCAAATCAGGTACTTCAGTTTCCATGTTTGGATTTTTAGAAATTCAAAAGTGGAATCATTCTCCATGGGTGGTGAATGAGTCCCATTTCCATGCCCAAATAGGATTCTCTGCATTCCAGGATACCCTTTTGTCTGAAATAGGTTCTAGGTCAGTTTTAGAGAACTAGGACTAATTCGCCTATAATGGTGAATGAGTCCTAGTAGGCCAAATTTCTAGCATCAATGACATTTCAAATGTCATTTCCAGCCTCCTTTCATATCGCAGATGCACACTTTCAATTTCATCCATTTCTATTGCAATTTGTATTCATTTCTAGGTGTTTTTGCATATCACAATGTGTTTTCAAACAAGTTGCATTTCTTAGGTTTTGCATAAATAATCAATCTATTTTGTTAGTTCTTTGCATTTAGGTCATTTAATTTAGGCATATTTTCATTTTACTTGCATTAGTTTGAGTGAATCACTTAGATTTTAGGTGTGGGATCTATCTCTTTCCATTAGGTGAAAGACCATAACTGAGTAAAAGAGACATAGCATCCCTAATCCTAAAATATTTGGTTCACTCCTCAAATAGATCAATGAACATTAGTGAAACAATAATATAAGTGACAATCCAAAGTCAAATCACCTGGAGCTCAAATATGCACCCAAGAAGAAATATATCCCTTCACAAGACTTGAACTATTCAAACAACTTGATGCATGAATCTACACCCAATATAGGTGCTACAAGAAATAATCATATGCATAACAAAAAAAAATTACATGAAGATAAATATTTTAATATTCACCTCAACTTCAAAGTTCCATATAAAAAACCATAAGCTATTTATCAATAGGAAGAAGATATATGAATTGACAACAACTAAAAAGTAATTACCTGAAGAAAGAGATTTGTGATGAAATTGTAATCAAATGGAAAACCACCCTCCATTTGAGACATCATCAGTGTAAAATTTATAGTACTAGGCAGCAAATTTACTAAACAAATAAGACCTCTCTTCAAAACATCCTCAAATTCAACATCAGAAATATATTTCTATCAATTAATAGTACCTGGGATCATAGTACAAATTTTTCTAGAGGAGGAACAAGTAATTAGTAGTGTACTAAGGACATGATCCATGTGAGATGGTATCAATAGCCACCTATCCAAAAGGGAAAATGGTTGCTCAAATTAGTATATACACAAAAACCATAAAAAAAAATGCATAAGAAAAATCACTAAAATTTGAAATAAAATGCACATCCTATTTGTTTGACATTCTTGGGTAGAATCTTCCATGAGACAATGTCTTTTCAAGTATATTAGAAAATGTAAGAAAAAACATTAAATTCCCTACAATAAGGCCTAATTAATATAATGTAGGAACTTCAAGATGGTAGAGATGTGTAAAGATGAATTTCAAGTTATGGAATGTTATTTCATTGAAATCAATAATAGGTCTAATTAAAAAACCAATCCAATGAATACAAATATAACATCCCTCAAGAGTCACATTCTTCAAAATAAGACTCTAAATATTCTAAGAAAACACTTTAAGTGGAAATAGGCTTCTTATCTTACTCATAAAATAAAAGGTATATTACTAAAAAAAAAATTTAACAAACAAAATCTAAAGACCACTCAGCTCTATTGAAGGAATCAAATATAAGCTACAAGAAAAAAACACAAGTAGCAATACAAGTGACATAGTTCTTGGCACTCGTGGCCATTCCTATAATTGTTGGCATATATAATATCTTATACCATCTGTGACATTGGAGTTAATCAATCAATTGGAAGACACTAGTGTATACAGGGAAATTTCAATTAGCAATCAATTTGGACAATAGATACCATTAAAATGTTTGACAAGAATATAGTAACTTGGTTAATACTTCCACACTTTACAAAGAAAGCATGGTGTTCAAGTACAAATGCACTTGAAAATGTCCTCTAGAAGTCTAGGCAAGAACATATTTATGTGTCCAACAAATTTCATTTAGAAGTTGTTGCACAAAACTTGCTTGTATCCAATATGAATTTGAGAAAAAAATGGAGCTAAGCAAGACTGCACTTTTGAGTCAATGCATGAATTTTGAACCAAACACATTTAGCAATTTAACTTATTAGTTTTTAATACACACCTCCCAAAGAAAGAATTCGCATGTTTCTTATTCTAGAAGCTTCTCAAATTCCCATGTACGCGCACATATAAACCATTCCTATATCAAATTACAAAAATCAAGCAATCTAGTAGAAATATGCAAATGTACTTTTGCAAAAAGTTTTTTCAACTTTCATTTCAACTTCACATTACCCAGTCATTTTTAAGTTTGATAGGATAAACATCTAAGCATTACAAGTCATCAAAGCCAACATAAAGGAGACCAATATGAAATAAATGATTAAAACAAAATAATATAATCAAAATAATAAA
>VDFB02278583.1:0-47989 GCA_007258455.2 Sequoia sempervirens
AGACTTAGTCTATGTTAAACTTCATAACACTTAGCAATATTGTCGACTCGTTTAAAAGCTTGCATATCGACTTGGTATACATGTGTTTCTAACAGTAGTTTATATCCTTCGATCCAACTCTATTTCATGCATTGATATCACAATACATGGTGTGGATTACATTTACATATATGTGCATTCTTTAAATGCAACGCCTTAATCAATTATTCATATATGCGATTTACCATACAACGCTATGCTTAAATAAGAATATGGACTTATATATATATATATATATATATATATATATATATTAACTTATTAACATTGATCTCGATAATAAACCATTTAATATATGCATGCATATTTCATGCTATCATATTAACATCATTACATGTATATATTTATATACATATACATACATGTATTGATATGCATGTTTGGACATTCCAATGTATCATGTACATACACGTATGTCAATATGTGTATATATGCATATATCGTATATATACATTACTTATACATTCACTCATATAATTACCAAGGTCTATCAATAGTCATATATACATTTGACGTATATATTCATATATTTATATATGTCCATTGTATACCCCCGTGCCTATGAGCAATTCATCCATGAGTATGTAGAGGTACGTGTACCTTCATTTACTCATGTACGTATTAAGTCATGTACATAGGTTTATCATTGACATATATACATGTATACACATATATACATTCTATGTATGTATATACATGTCTAATTGATTACATAAAGAGTATAAAGAGAAAAGATCTTTCACCAACCAAGCACTCAAAACACTATCAAATGAGATCATAGCCAATCTAACACATGAACAAACAATGCTATGGATAGACTTACCAACATTCAAAACAACAACTAGGCTTAACCATTCTATGTGTGAGTGTGTGTGTGTGAGTTCAGTTTAGGCTTTTGTTAAAGGTTTCCAAACCAAATCCCTCTCCTGAGTGATACTTCCCCTCCTTCTGGAGGCTTGATCCCTACATCTGCATCCAACTCAACACATTCGCAATAGTATTCAGAAGTTCACAATATCATCATATAAATCTTCTTTGAAATATTAAATTCAATAAACACCTTCCACATATTCATTTCAATATAACATTAATCAAGTTTACATTCATTTGTTTCTTTTCAAATGATACAATCAACAAGGTATATGATTTCTAATCAAAATTGCAAACACATTCATATATTCAATATTTAACCAAACACAATATTAGTAAATAGGTAAACAAACAATGGGGTGTAACAGACTAATTCATATTGCACATGTTCAAATCTGGAAATTGACTTACATGCTCAAGAGACTTCTAAATGAATCATAGATTTCATAATATGGCACCAACAATTCACCATATTCCCTATTATTAAGCTTGCTATTTAATAGGGGAAAAAGTCAATACTCATTTGACTGTGTTCCAGTTTAGCTAACTTGGTTTATGCTTATCATTTGAGTCAACTTCCCTTTTTTTTTTTTTTAGACTGCAAGAATTGGGTAGCACGACCCCCTATAAACTGCAGTGCGCCTGGTAAACTTTTTAATATGATCGGCGGCGCTGGTGCAACACGCCCTCTGGTACCATGGGGGTGGGGGAGACTAGAACTTGTGACCAACCTCCTGCTACAAGAAAGATTTAGCCAACCAAGCTAGGGCCCCAACCCCAAAATAATGTATATAGGATGGTTTTATCATAAAATGGGGGACCTCATCCCCAATATAAATTCTCAACAATTATATCCCAATGGGGTTTGAACCTTGAGGGCAAGAATAGCAACACAACAACTTAACCATCACACCATGCCACTATTAACTTTTTAGTTATTTATTCAAGGGGTAAACACTTTTGACCGGAGCTATGAACCGAATACAACCATTCAACAATACCACCCCAACGGGGTTTGAACCTTGGTGGCAAGAACAACAATGCCACCTATAAACCATCACACCATGCCAATACCGGCAAGAGTCGACTTCCCTTATTATAGCGTTGCATAATCATTTAACTTAGCACGTTACTTGTATAGTGCGTAACATTTTACATTATTCTTTATTCATTAAGTATGAACTATGCGCAGCATATTAAAACTTATGTATTTCCATCGCTTTTATCAATGTTGATATATGTGATTTAATACTTATCATTGCACTATTTATATGAAGCACTATATTCACATTATATCAACCATGTCATATATTCTATAAATCAACCAATTGTATATATATAATTTATATAATTTATATATATATATATATATGTACATATGTATATAATATTACTAAATATCATTTAACACTATATATGTGTGTGTATATATATACTCGAATATATATTTATTTATATATATTCTTTAAAAAATAAGTTTGTCTAAACAATCCACTTGATATTTGAATGAAAGAGATCAAGTCAACATTTCAAATACAATATCATTTGTATATACATATCTATATTCATGTATACGTACATATACATATATTAACATACTTGTATGGACATTCCCATTTGTCAACACATACATGTATATCAACATGTGTATATATATGTACATATATGCATATATCTCATATATATACATTTGATTATACAATCAATCACATAAAAAATTGTTATCTTATCGATAGGTATATATACATGTGATGTATATATATACATGTCTCTTTGTCCTTTTGATATCACCATGTCCATGAGTAATTTGTCCATGAGTGTGCGTAGGTATGTCTACCTATGTATTGTCATGTACGTATTATCTCACATGTATGGATTATTGTAGACATGCACATGTATGGATAGATACACATTCTATGTTTATATATCTCATCAATCAAGTTAAGAAATATAAAGAAGAACTCACATGCTCCAAGCACTAAACACAATCCAAGAATGCTCTCAACAGAAATCAAGATCCTTCCTAATACAAACACATCATACTAAAGGATAACTTACCAATTCCCAAAAATATGACTTGACTCAACCATTCTATAAGTGAGTGTGTGTAAGCTCAGTTAGGTTTCATTATAGGGTACCCGACCAAGTTCTTCTCCTAAGTGATACTTTGCCTCACTTCTGGAGGATTGAATCTAAATCTACATCCAACTTAACACATTTTCATTATACATTTCATAGTTAGAATATCAAATTCAATAACCATCCATTCCAGATATCCATTTCATTATATAACATCAAATGAAATAAACATTCATTCATAATTTTCCAATGATTTAGATAAACAAAGTGCAACCATATATATTTCCAATCAGAATTACAAATACATTCACATATGCAATAATTTACCCTAACATAGTAATAGTAAATAGGTAAATGCACAACGGGGTGTAACACATAGGGGGGATCGATAGTATGTAATCCATTAAAGGGATAAAAAAATCTAGGTAAAACAAATCGATTCAAAAAGGGTAAATAAGATTTTAAAATAATGGGAAAATCAAAGCAATCAAATCTACTGGAAAGGGTAGGTGTGAAAGTTACTACTTCACCAAAATACATATAAATAAAGCACAACCTACAAAGTTCATATCTATGAAATAAATCATTACAATTCAAACCCTAGATAAATTGATGGAGATGAGAATAATAACTTAATAAAATGAGAAAGAAATAAATTAAATTGACTATGATAGATTAGGGCTTACCTCAAAATCAATGCAATGCTAACTTTGAGTGTTGTGATGTGATAGAGAAACATAAATTAAAATTTGGAACTAAATAAATAACTAGATGGAGAGCTAAGAGTTTGAATCTTTGAAACCACTTCCAACAAGGGTTACTATTAGATGGTTATTTGGATTGATCGAGCTTTCAATGCCCTTTATATAGTAGAGCCTTTAATGATCTACCTTCATATTCCATAAGCAAAAATCATTGAACTATGGACCAGGACTAGAAAGAAGGACCCTACTCTTCCTCCCTCCACACCCCTCAACTATGATGACTTGGTGGGATGTACCCATGATCTAATCTAGGTCACATAGTTTTGTCTTAGTGGTGTAGTTTCATCTTGAGCAAAAACATGCCTTTAATATCTAAATGAAGTTTTCTTGGGTGATATTTATGTAAAAAATAGCTAGTGTAACAAGTACA
Source organism: Sequoia sempervirens (assembly GCA_007258455.2). Lineage (NCBI taxonomy): Eukaryota > Viridiplantae > Streptophyta > Pinopsida > Cupressales > Cupressaceae > Sequoia > Sequoia sempervirens. The sequence goes on from VDFB02278583.1 coordinate 4,123, forward strand.
TTTGGGACTTGTTATAACAAAGGGGAAACATGATTGAATTCCTTGCTTGTAGTCAAGCCCCTAGCCCATTCAACTGATCAAAACAAAGAAATAAATAATAGATTTGGATGGTGAAGTAAACAAAGTACAAGTTGATACTTGAGCTTGTAATTGACAGAAAATATGTTTTTGATGTGTCATCCTACTTCTCAATTAGTTGCTTTGATGACATGTTTGACAATTAGAACAATTTAAGGATTTCTTCAAATATAAGCCTTAAAATGCAATTTGAAACCTTCGATGCACTAATCAATGGGTTAGCATGATATTCTAGAAGAGTTGACATGATAAACAATTAAATTTGAATTTGAAAACTTAGGGATGATGTCATGGCTACAATCTAGTATAGGGCACAAAATCATAGACATGGTCCTTGCGGTAATAAACTATTTTGTGAGAATTAGATCAAGAATATTTTGAACTAAAATATAATATAACAAAGTGAGATATATAAATTTAAAATCAACAAGTATAGAAAATAAATAAGAAAAATTCTATGACCATACATTAATACATTCACACAAAATAATATAAAATAAAAACAAATTATTTATAAATATAGATAAAAAATTACATAGATAAATTCTAATAACACATAGGGGGGATCGATAGTATGTAATCCATTAAAGGGATAAAAAAATCTAGGTAAAACAAATCGATTCAAAAAGGGTAAATAAGATTTTAAAATAATGGGAAAATCAAAGCAATCAAATCTACTGGAAAGGGTAGGTGTGAAAGTTACTACTTCACCAAAATACATATAAATAAAGCACAACCTACAAAGTTCATATCTATGAAATAAATCATTACAATTCAAACCCTAGATAAATTGATGGAGATGAGAATAATAACTTAATAAAATGAGAAAGAATTAAATTAAATTGACTATGATAGATTAGGGCTTACCTCAAAATCAATGCAATGCTAACTTTGAGTGTTGTGATGTGATAGAGAAACATAAATTAAAAATTGGAACTAAATAAATAACTAGATGGAGAGCTAGGAGTTTGAATCTTTGAAACCACTTCCAACAATGGTTACTATTAGATGGTTATTTGGATTGATCGAGCTTTTAATGCCCTTTATATAGTAGAGCCTTTAATGATCTACCTTCATATTCCATAAGCAAAAATCTGTTGAACTATGGACACAGACTAGAAAGAAGGACCCTACTCTTCCTCCCTCACACTCCTCAACTGTGATGACTTGGGTAAGGATGTGCCCATGATCTAATCTAGGTCACATAGCTTTGTCTTAGTGGTGTAGTTTCATCTTGAGAAAAACATGCGTTCAATATCTAAATAAGAAGTTTTCTTGGGTGATATTTATGTAAAAAAATAGCGAGTCCTAAGAAGTACATTTGGGACTTGTTATAACAAAGGGGAAGTGTGATTGAATTCCTTGCTTGTAGTCAAGCCCCTAGCCCATTCAACAGTGATCAAAACAAAGAAATAAATAATTGATTTGGATGGTGAAGTAAACAAAGTACAAGTTGATACTTGAGCTTGTAATTGACATGAAAAATATGTTTTTGATGTGTCATCCTACTTCTCAATTAGTTGCTTTGATGACATGTTTGACAATTAGAACAATTTAAGGATTTCTTCAAATATAAGCCTTAAAATGCAATTTGAAACCTTCGATGCACTAATCAATGGGTTAGCATGATATTCTAGAAGAGTTGACATGATAAACAATTAAATTTGAATTTGAAAACTTAGGGATGATGTCATGGCTACAATCTAGTATAGGGCACAAAATCATAGACATGGTCCTTGCGGTAATAAACTATTTTGTGAGAATTAGATCAAGAATATTTTGAACTAAAATATAATATAACAAAGTGAGATATATAAATTTAAAATCAACAAGTATAGAAAATAAATAAGAAAAATTCTATGACCATACATTAATACATTCACACAAAATAATATAAAATAAAAACAAATTATTTATAAATATAGATAAAAAATTACATAGATAAATTCTAATAAAACATTGTAATTTTCTTTAAAAACATTATAAATATATATATTTCAAGAAAAAGTCCATTAAATTAAAGTTTGTAACGTTTGGCCCATATGAATGTCGTTAGCTCCATATGAATATTATTTGTATTGGTTGCCTCCGAATAAGTCAAGGTCTGTTCCTTAAGTTTGGAAAATGATTTATTCGTTTGGGGCATTCAAAAAGACCGCTTGCTACCTCCATTAACTTCATCGTGCACATCGCCAGCAACGGGATTTCAGAAGTTCTGTTATGTTGTACATATTTGGAAGAAAATGTACATATTCCTACCGTTGGTATCCTACCCTCGTTCCTTACGTTATATTGTCCCACGGAAAGGAAGCCACTAATAAAATTGTATTTTAAGCAATATACTATAAAAGACATAACATCGTATAAATAGAAGTAAACGTGATAAATAAAGTAATCTTGCGACAGAAGACTTTATCTCAGAATCATAGTTTTTCTTCCAATGTTGCTGGTCTGTTTCCAACATTACATCATCACGCTGTACTATAATATTAATATGATATTTTTATAGTTTAACAAAATAAAGTTAAACATTTATTTAAAAAAATATTTTTCAAACCAATTATATATAATTTTTAACAATATTTTGTGTCAAAAAAATCATATCAATTATTAAATATTTATAATAAAATTTATGTAATCTATCATCTAAACTTAATAATTTGTCTGAAAAAAAATGATTGATAGTTTAGGTGAAGAAGGAAGAAAAGCTTTGTTATTATTATTAGCATGTTTTCACTTGTACACCAACTACCCGTGACAATACATGCCAATAACTTATTTAGTTGGTGTATAAAATATTGAATGTAGGAAGGGAACAAAAGGATGAAGATACCCATGGTGCTTCCTCTATTTCATCATAGTGACGGTTGTTAGGGTGGGGCCCATGGGGTTTCTAGAGAACACCACCTAATAAAAAATTAGGTTATCGATTGCTGGGAGGCAACGAGTGATGTATAATGTTAGGGATCGAGAAGACCAAAGCAACACAATCTTGTATTTTTATTAATAAAATCTTCTCGCCTGCGTAAATTATTATTATTTATTGAAGATATTAAATGTTTGCAAACGGTCATGAATGTGATGGGGGTCTGTATGATATGCAAGAAAAAGTAGAAAGCGAAGTGTTCAGAAAAGGGCTAAAAGTGCATATTATATTTTTATAAAAAATTGAAAAGATAAAATATTTATATAAAAAAAATAAAAAAATTTGAAATTATTAAATGGTTAGTGGATTTCTGATTTATTGTTGTAGTTGAATGGTATAAGATTTAAAAGATAAAATATTGAAATTAAAAAAATAATGAAAAAATTGAAATTATTAAATGGTTTGGGTTTTAGGTTTATTGGTGCAGTTGAATTGTTTTAGATTTATTCATCATGAATTAAGTGTTGATAAGTGGAAGGTCTTGACATCATAAAGAATGAGATCGAGATTGTCGATTTTGGTGGAAAGGATATCCTTCAATCCTTGTTTTCAATCAAAAAGATTTTAGTCTAAGGTTCATGCACATGTATTGAATACCGAAAAAATTATGTGAGTTTGATATAAAAACCTTTAACAAAAAAGTAATATTATTAAATTATGTGTGATTAATAAAAATATATAGTTTTAAAAAGAAAATAATAATATGAAATAATGAAAAAATGGTTTTTTTATTTTGTTTATCTTTTTTTGTTTACATTTATTTTTGAGAGGATGCAATGTTTAACTTATTTTATTTATATGCATTATTGTAATTATTTTTATTTTAATGATAGATAGGACCTAGCCAAATCTTTTAGGATCTCTATGTTTTCTATTTAGATTATGTGTGTAAATTTGTCTCTTTGATTAATCTAAGACATTACCTTTTTTTTGAGTTTCAACTCTAAATTTTATTTTTCCAAGGTTAACATTTTCAAAATTTGACTTTATTTGTCAACATGTATGTCAAATCACTTCAAATTGAGGATCTAAGATCTTGTATTTAAGAACAATCTTACTTCTTAATTACTCATCAAATCATCTCATTACAAAATTATTAGAGAATCATAAAGTTGATTATATGCACTCTTATATCAACCTCACATCATGTTACAACATCATAGGCACTTGTGTTTGCTTGTTTGGTGTGTCTTTAATCTTTAATCATTGGTAAATGGATTTGAATTGTTATCAAAGAATTCATACCTAAACCTTCCCTTTGAATTGACCCTTGATGTGTTATTTAGCACCATAGTCCTATTTCATCAATAATAATTGGATCATCTCATTAAATAATCATTAGAGAATACAAATTGGATTATATGCACTCTTACATCAACACCACATCATTACAACATTGCATGCACTTGCTTTTCTTGTTTGGTGTATCTTCGATCATTAATCATTAGTAAAGGGATTTGACTTGTTATCAAAGAAGTCATATACCTTCCCTTTGAGTTGATCCCTAATGTGCTACTGAGCACCACCTTTGTTTCAAACACATGCACAATAAAAAGGCCCAAGTAGGTACCAAATATCATTAATTGCAAAATATTTCTAGATTCGATTGTGTGTTAGTTTTTTGCATCAATGTTTCGATATTTTTTATTTTTTATCTCTTGGTGCTCTCATTTTCATCCTAATGATGGATCATGGAGTGTGATTTGAAACATTGATGCAAAAAACTAACACACAATTTAATCCAAAAATCTTTTGCAATTAACAATATGGATTGTGGAAACTTATTATCTTTGACCAAATATCATGTTAGTAGAGGATAGATCGTCAAACCTCAATGTGTTATTTAGCACCACCCTTATTTTAGGCATAGGTACAATAAAAGACGTGTATGCAAGTACAAAATATCATGTTAGAAAAGGATAGATCATCAACCCTCAATTTTCTATTTAACAGTAAGATTTCCTTCTTTTAGAAATTGATTGATGATATATTGAAGGGTGAATACTATTTATATTTGTAGAGAAGAAAAGTACATATTTTACTATTTCACCTCTATAAATTTTGTCATTTTGTATGAATTTCTTTAATGTGTGATTCTAGCATATAGTTTGGCGCCTTTGGAGCACTCCCTAACCCTAAACCTAAACCCCTCTTACATTATACAAATTATTCATCTTAGACTAGCATTAATATAGTTTTGAGGACATTTTCCTTCCTAGACTATATTGTACCAACAATTTTATTATCTAGAGTAGAAGGTGAGCATGATATAATCCTCCATATTCCAAATTCATTTTTTTAGTTTCCAAGGCTAACAACCACATGATATGATCCTTACTCATCAATGTGGGTACTAAAAAGTTTAAATTATGTATCTAAGATTTTATATTTAAATAGATTGAATCCTAGAACACTTTCTATCATAAAAAATTATTGCATGGTCAAATAATAACATGTCTTCTCACGAGAATTAGACACATTAGTCATAGTTTAGGATTAGTTAGAATTAGACATAATAATCAAGAATTGAAATCCATTATCAAAATCTCTCTAGACATAAAGTTACCTATTAATCACAGTTACATCATCAAATTTAGTTTGTATTAGACTCAACTTGCATTAGACTCAATTTCTATTAGACAATGATCAACTAATTAGAATTCATTGCTTCCTTTTATCTTTTTTACAATATTTTTAATTCATCCTAAAGGATTGACTATCATCAAGGAAGATTCATTCTTTCTCTTGAACATAAGATTCATCCAATAGTGCACTTTAGCACTACATTGTTTCCAAACACATATATCACCAAGTGAAATTTTTATTTAGGTATTGAAGGGAAAATTCAATAGGAAAACATACTCACATCACCTAGGACATAATTGCACCACCTAGAGTATATCATGACATGACCATGTCCCAACATCTAGAAATCTCAAGATGTATTCATCTAAGGCATCTAATCATTAATCCAACCTTATATTTTAGATATCAACTCTTTGTTACAAAATTGTAATGTTTAAAAGTAACATTACATCAATTTCTAGGCAATGCCTAATCCATCTTAGTCATTTTAGTTTGTCTTAATTATTTCATTCTTAGTTCCTATAAATTCAAATTTTAATTATTGATTTTCATTAATTTAGACCTAAATATATATATCTAGGGCTATCTATTTTTCATATATTTTTGTGAATTTATAATTTTCACACCTATCCTTTAGGGTAGAACTTTCTAATTTATTTGTTTTAGATCTAAGTACCTTATTTTTAGAATTAGTTTTTTAGATTTGATTACTCCTTGTGCATTTAGTGTCTCATCTAGGTTTTTCCTTGACTTGATTTTCATATTATGGATCGGGCTTATTGTGTTCTTTTCAATTATAAATCTTCATATAGATCATTATCGACCCTTTTGTTTTACCTCTATTCATGCATGTATCAAGCATTATGATATATTCTTATAATTTATCACATATAATACTTTTGATCCTTGATGACATCATGTACTTATTAACTAGAAGTGTGGTAGTGCATGCTTGGTGGATGGATTGTTTCATTGTGTATGAATTTTTTATCCTTCATGGAACTTGTCATTACTTGTCCATATCTTTTGGATGCATTTAATTCATTTATTTAGGAGCAATTAATATTGATTATAATCCTTCTCTAAATAGTGATAGTGATTTCTATGAGCCTAATGTTAATTATATTCTTTCCATGACTAGTGATGTTGACTTTTCCTTAAATAGCTTCCCCCTTTCCATACTATACCTTATGAGTAAGATCAATATTCTTGAATTAATGATATATACACAACACAACATGCAATTAGCGTTGACTTTTGCGCAGGGTTTTAGTGTATTTTACTCCATCATTTGGAGTCATCTGACAGTGCAAAAGTCGACGAAAATCAGTTTCTTTGTTTCATTGCCAGTTTTTGTGCCGGGTTAACGTCGTCTTTAGCGCCCACTTTTGTGCCAAAAATAGTGTCATAAATTTGGTGCTAGCAATAGCGTCTCCTTTAATGCCAGAAATTGATGTTGGAAATAGCGCCTAAATTGGTGTCCAATTTGGCATCCATTTTGCTTCCATGTCTGCTCCCATTTTTGCTTCTAGTTTTGCTCCCAATTTTGCTCCTAGTTTTGCTTCCAGTTTTGCTTCCAGGTTTGCTTCCAGTTGTTCTTTCAGTTTTGCTTCCATGTTTGCTTCTGGTTGTGCTTCCAGTTTTGCTTCCAATTGTGTTTCCAGTTTTGCTTCCAATTTTTCTTCCACATTTTCTTTTGGTTTTGCTTCCACTTTTGCTTCCAGTTTGGCTTCTAGGATTGCTTTCAGTTTTGTTTCCAATTTTGCTTCCAATTTTGCTTCAAATTTTGCTTCTAGTTTTGCTTCTAGATTTTCTTCCAGTTTTGCTTTCGGTTTTGCTTCCAGGTTTGCTTCCAAATTTGCTTCTGGTTTTGCTTCCAATTTTGCTTCAAATTTTGCTTCCAATTTTACTTCCAATTTTCCTTCAGATTTGCTTCCATTTTTTCTTTCGATTTTGCTTCTGATTTTGCTTCTAGTTTTTCTTCCTGCGTTCCTTCTAGTTTTGCTTCTAGTTTTGCTTCCGATTTTGCTTCCAGGTTTGCTTCTGGTTTTGCTTCCAATTTTGCTTCCAAGATTGCTTCTGGTTTGCTTCTAGTTTGGCTTCCATTGCTGCTTCCGATTTTGCTTCCAGGTTTGCTTTTGGTTTTGCTTCCAGGTTTGCTTCCAGTTTTGCTTCCAATTTTGCTTCCAAGATTGCTTTTGGTTTGCTTCTAGTTTGGCTTCCATTGTTGCTTCCTTTTTTGCTTCTAAAAATGCTTCTTGTTTTGCTTCCTTTTATTAATTTAATATGTTTTAATTCAATTTAATTAGTTAAATATATGATGCCTCTTAAATAACTCATATGATTATAGAGTAAGTAATTTAATTATTTAACTCATATGATTAAATAACAAGATAATTATTATAACATGATCATCATCTATAATTAAAACAAGTGAGTTAAATATCTATAATTTAATTGAATTTGACAACATCCATCCTAGGCAGTAAATTAAAATCATCATACATAATAAATATTCATCCAAAAATCATCGACCACTTTTAATATATATAAATTGACAAGTAAATACTGATAAGATCATCATCATAAATAACTAAAACAAGTGAAAGTAAAATATGTCAGTAGATCAATAACATGTCAAAATGATACATCTGCAAATGATATAAGTAAAAATGATAAATTATTTAACTCAAATTGATACAAGTCAAGATGATACATGTCCAAATGATAAATGTCAATATGATACAACTCAATAATATGGTATTGTAGGCCGTGAAAATGATACATATGATAGTAACCATGAAAAGAGGCATCATAACGATATATCAACAATGATCCATGATGCAACTATATGATCATGAATGTCACTAGGTACTACTAGCAATTGCCTCATCATCATCACCACCATCATGATCATTATCATCATAATGATATATCAGCAATGATCCATGATGCAGTCTATATGATAATGAATGTCATTGGGTACTACCAGCAACTGCCTCATCGTCATCATCACCATCGTGATCATCATCGTCATCGTCGTTGTCGTCATCATCATCATTGTCATCGGCCTTGGTTCCTTCTGTATCTGCATCATCATCATCCTCTGCCATGTGATCTATACTGGCAGAACCAATATTTTTTGGATCTGAGGATCATCTTGATCTTCTGGAAGACCCGTGTTCTACAAAAAAAACATTTAAAATGAAAATTTATTATTTATTTCATGCAATAATTTATTTTTTGTTATATATCTAATATTGAAACATATTAGATGAAACCATAATCATATTACATCATATCAAAGTGCACATACCATAATAAAATTTCAAAAAAGTTACAACTAATATGTGATTCCAGTGATGTAAAACATGCAACAATTCTAATAAACGTTAGTAAAGATCATAAAAAATTTATTATACAATTTAACTATCAACTATAAATTCTATTACATAACCTTAAGTGCCTACCCTCTGCAAAAGAATGAGGAGACTGCAAGAAGATTGGTTGCAGGGGGCATTGGTATAGGAGATGGACATGGCTCTTCCAAGCCATCCACTAAGATGGTTTCATACAAAAATGTGGAAGATATCCCCGTTTCTAGAGAGCTCATGATTCAGGTTGATTACTTTGCTTCATTTTCATTTGTATAACCATATCATGGTGTGGGAACCAAGAAGACCAAGGATGTCCAATTTTATGTGGAGGTAATGGATGTGGTCCAAACTTTAGGAGGGGCAAGAAGGTCAATGTATGATCCTGATGAAATTGACAAAGAACAGGAAGAGAGGGATAGGAAAAATAAATCAATGCAGAGTTTCAAGGATTTGTCAAGCGAGTAAGAGAACTATGGGAGCAGCCTCATCTAAAATATTTTGAACTAGAGTTTGATATACCATTTAGAGAGCTTGGTTTTCATGGAGTTCCTTTCAAATCCCCTGCTTTTATTGTTCCTACGGTAAACTATTTGGTAGAGTTGGTGGAATTACCTCTCTTAGTAATCACTATTAGTGAGATTGAGATTGCTAATCAATTAGGCGCTAATTGCCTATAGCAATGAAAGAGTTTAAAAAGGAAGAGAGAGATACACTGGTGACTCAAGAGAAACTTCAACTTTTGAAAACAAAGGCAATTAGGTTGGCAGACTTGTGGATCAGACCAGCATTTGGTGGAAGAGGAAGAAAGATGACTGGAACTTTGGAGGCCCACCATAATGGATTTCAGTATTCAACCATGAGAGCAGAAGAGAGAGTTGATATCATGTATCAAAACATTAAGCATGCATTCTTCCAACCAACGAAGAAGGAGATTATTACTTCGCTTCATTTTCATTTTCATAACCTTATCATGGCGTGGGAACCAAGAAGACCAAGGATGTCTAGTTTTATGTGGAGGTAATGGATGTGGTCCAAACTTTAGGAGGGGAAGAAGGTCAATGTATGACCCTGATGAAATTGAGGAAGAACAACAAGAGAGGGACAAGAAAAATAAAATCAATTCAAAGTTCCAAGGATTTGTCAAGTGAGTAAGAGAGCTATGGGAGCAACCTCATCTAAAATGTTTTGAACTAGAGTTTGATATACCATTTAGAGAGCTTGGTTTTCATGGAGTTCCTTTCAAATCCCCTACTTTTATTGTTCCTATAGTAAATTGTTTGGTAGAGTTGGTGGAATTACCTTTCTTAGTAATCACTATTGAAGGTGAGGGTTAGAGATTGTTAATCAATTGAAACTAATTGCCTAGCAATGAAAGAGTTTGAAAAGGAAAGAGATACATTGGTGACTGAGAAACTTCAACTTTCAAAACAAAGACAGTGGGTTGTGGACTTTGGATCAAACCAACATTTGGTGGAAAGAGGAAGAAAGATGACTAGAACTTTGGAAATTACCATAATGGATTCGGTATTCAACCATGAAAGGCCAGTTGATATCATGTATCAAACATTAAGCATGCATTCTTCCAGCCATTGGAAAGGATGATGAGCTTTGCTTCATTTTCATTTTATAACATATCATGGTAGAGACCAAGAGACCAAGGATGTCGGTTTATGGAGGTATGGATGTGGTCAAAACTTTTGGGAGGGAAAGAGGTCAATGTATGATCTTGATGAGAATTGAGGAGGAAGAACAACAAAGAAATTGATAGGAAAAATAAAATCAATGCAAAGTTTCAAGGATTTTTCAAGCGAGTAAGAGAGCTTTGGGAGCAGCCTCATCTCAAAGATTTTGAACTAGAGTTTGATATACCATAGAGAGCTTGATTTCATGGAGTTTCTTTCAAATCCCCTACTTTTATTGTTCCTATGGTAAACAGTTTGGTGGTTGGTGGGATGCCTTTCTTAGTAGCCAGCTGTGAGGGCAGTTAAGGGTTGTTGTGTTGGGTTGCACAATTGCCTATAGCTTGATGAAGAGTGGCTTGGGAGAGAGAGCTACAACTTGGTGACTCAAAGAGAAACTTTAGCTTTCAAAATAAAGAGGCAATTAGGTTAGCGGAACTTGTGAATTGAGCTAGCATTTGGTGGAAAGGAAAAGCAGCTGATTGGAACTCTAGAGAGGCCCAACCATAATGGATTTCGGTATTCAACCATGAGAGCAGAGAGAGAGTGATATCATGTATCAAAAAATTAAGCATGCATTATTCCAGCCAGTGGGAGAAGGAGATGATTACTTTGCTTCATTTTCATTTGCATAACCTATCATGGTGTGGAACCAAGAAGAACAAGGATGTCCAGTTTTATGTGGAGGTAATGGATGTGGTCCAAACTTTAGGAGGGGCAAGAAGGTCAATGTATGATCCTGATGAAATTGAGGAAGAACAACAAGAGAGGGACAGGAGAAATAAAATCAATGCAGAGTTTCAAGGATTTGTCAAGCGAGTAAGAGAGCTATGGGAGTAGCCTCACTAAAATATTTTGAACTAGGTTTGATGTACCATTTAGAGAGCTTGGTTTTCATGGAGTTCCTTTCAAAGCCTCTGCTTTTATTGTTCCTACAGTAAACTGTTTGGTAGAGTTGGTGGAATTACCTTTCTTAGTAATCACTATTAGTGAGATTGAGATTGTTAACCTTGAGAGAGTAGAACTTGGGAAAAAGGAATTTGATATGGCTATTGTTTTCAAAGACTTCAAGCAGGATGTACTCCACATTGACACCATTCCTCAACCTTTGATTGATGGCATCAAGGAATGGCTGAACTCCATGGATATAAAGTATTATGAAAGCAGAATGAATTTGAACTAGCAGCCAATTTTGAAGACTATTATTGATGATCCAAAAAAAATTATTGAAGATGGTGGTTGGGAATTTTTGAATATGGAAGCTAGTGATTTTGATTCTGATAATTTAAAAGAGTTAGATCAAGGATATGAACCCTCTGATGTAGAAAAGGAATCAAAATCAGATGAGGAAGGTTCAGAAGATGAATCTCTTGTGGAGTTAGATGAGGAGGAGGAAGAAGAAGAAGAAGATTCTGAAGGGGAGGAAGGTAAAACATGGGATGAATTAGAAGTTGAAGCTTGAAATGCACATAAGGAAAAAGGGGATGAGTCTGACAGTGAATAGGAAAGGCGGCGACGAAAGGTAAAAGCTACAAGGAAGTCTCAGGCACCTAATATTAGAGATTCAAGAGGAATGCCTGCCAAGAGGCATAAAGTCAGATGAATTGAGTTCATCTACATCCTTCTACTATTTATCCATGCACATAAATGGTTTAGTTGTTTATGCAAAGGATGCATATATGTTAACTTGATCAGTGTTGTTACTTCGGTAGTTTGACTTCTATGACAACCAGCCATTAACCCATTATGTGCGGGAGCACGTTTGTGTTTTTAGTTAGCTTTTTTAGATAGCTCTACTTGGTGTTAAGGACATTCCATTTATCTTTTGAATGTTAAGAAGTCTAGTATTACATGCTTCTCTATGTTGATCAGATTAGGTTGTAGGTTTTTTATTGCTGATTTCTTTATTTATGGAGTTTTTTTTAACTTGGAAGATAGGAACTTACTGCCTTTTTAAAATTAGATGGACAAATTAAGTGGCTGGTTAGCTATGCCAAGTGATGTAGGCTAGAAGGATGTGTTAGATCTATAGGATGCCTACCAAGATGCATCAAAACATTCTTACATGTTAAAAGAAGGGCAGCATCGTGAGGAAGGATGGAAAAGATGCATGTGGATCACTTAGTAGAATGGCAACATGAATTCAAGGAAGCACTCCTTGAGACACCATGTTTGAGAGAAAAGAAGATAAATCAAATCAACATGGGACTAAGTTACTCAAATGATACAACTCATAACTTAAATGAGGACACTTAAGAGATATTAAAAGGAAATAGTCATTAATTAAAAGATGCGATGAAAATAAGGCATGAATGTCACCCACTACCCTTTAAGGCAAACAATATTTTTTTCCTCAACATGAAATAATGGGACAATTGAGTGGGATCTAGGGCCAACAGAGAAGAATTTTAGAACTCATCCTACACAACAATAAACAACTCAACACAAGAAATGGAAATTGACATATTAACACAACAATATCCAACTAAGTTATTGAAAGTCAATTATTGATACCTCGTTCTCCATCCAGATTAAAAAATTGGCCCACTTTTTGCTTTGTAACTTTTCCTTTTCAAATTTCTTTGGATGCCAGCCATATTTCTCCTCCTATCAAAACATGGCACATGGACTAGTTAAACTAATTAATATGAAATCATTTACTTTTTCCTAGGGAATTAAAAAAAATATCATTTAACATATTAAATATACTTACAAATTTATAGATTAAGGCCTGTAAACCTTTATGGCCACTGTGATGCGTGGCATGAAGTTTTTGAAGCCTAGCCTTGGAGGCCTTGTCCTAAAAAATATACTAATTAATTTTAACTATGCATAAATAAAATTTAAAAATTGTTAATAAATTTGATATAATCTTATGAGAAAATTCAAACACCTGCGTACTCTCCTCACTGGACTTCCTTTGTGCTTCAAACTTCTCATATGCTTTTACAAGCTCTTTCCATACTTTGACACTTACATCAATTGGCCTTTTTTTGAGCCTTAGCTTGGGAGGGATTTTTTTATCTTCTTTGTTTGGTTGCACTGAAATCTCTTGCAATTTTGTGACATTCGTAGCTTTACCTTCTTCACAGACCAACCTGTGCCAAATTCAATCTCCATGTCATTGATAACTTTATTTTGCAAGTGTATGGGTATCTTTGAGAATGGAAAATGTAGATGGTCTTTGAACCATTGAAGGCATGATTCCTTCAACCTATTCACAAACCCTTTTCCAACATTTGTCATTTGGACTTCCCCTGAAATGACATTGTATTCTATCTTGGTATTGTAGGTACCAATGCAAGAATGAAAACTTGGCATGGTGGAAGAAGTCTATGTCCCAGGAGTGGGTGGGACAGTGGAAGCCTCTACTCCATGTTCTACACTCCTAGAGTTTACTGTTACTGATTTCCTCCTGGATCTTTTGCTCAATCCAGGACTTCTTGGGGAATCAATTGATTCCCTTTGACATGGTTGATTTGGTTGCAATGTTTGAGGGGCTTCACTAGATCGGTTTTCTATGTATCTGGCAGTATTGTCCAGCGCACATCATCCAAATTGTTCATTGCCTCTGCCCCCAATATGGAAGCCAATGCCTCTTTATCTTTGTCAGTCACATGTCCCTATATATATATAAAATAAATTTCTTTTAAATTTAAAAATTAAAAACTAAAAATTAAAAATGAAAGAAACAAGGGAAACATTTACAAATCTATAAATTGACAATGGATTACCTCATTCTGGCTAGAGTCTGCTCTCTTTGTTCTCTTCCCTCTATCGCTTGACATTTTGAGGTGACCTAGGGCAAATTATTTTCGTCCAGACTGTGGAGGGAAATGAAGTACACACTATTAGGTATAAAAGTTTTCGTCCAGTTTGTGGTATGAAATTTTTACCTTGAATGACTCTCTTTTAGGATTTAAACGCCTATGAATTAATTGCTTGCGCACCTATATAGAATATAAATATATTTGAAAGGATATAAATATATACAAAATGAAACAAATGTATTGTAAAAAATCAATGCTTGCGTACCTATATAGAATGGTAATCTTTGGGGGATAAAAAGGGCGTGGAGTGTGGCTTTATTGAGAGTTAACATAGATAGGTCCCATGCTCGAGTCGCATCCACTGATTAGAAAGAAAATGAATGTGTGCTCACAATCAATTTGAAACCATGAGCTCATTGTTCTGTAAAAGAATAAGTGAAAATTAGTAATAGCTAATTTAAGCCCAAAGGTCTCACAAATTTGAGGAAATGATTTATTATTCAGTTGTCATCCCAAAATCCCTATCTCCTCATATTTTCTCGACCAACCTTTGTTCCCACAAAACCTGGCTGCAGTGGGGCAGATGTAGTTTAACGACTTGTCTTGAAAGCACTCGACTACTTTTTTATGGAAGGAAGGTCTGAGAAATCAAACTGGAAATTGAAAGATTGGGTTGGGAATGATAAGGAAACCGGGGCATTGGGGTTTCAAAACTACATTCATTGCTCTTAGATGCGGAGGAAATAATACAATGTCTACAATTTTACCCTCCTTTGCAACCACGTGAGACTTGAACGATTCACATGTAAACAAAACAATATTCACAACCCTTTCTTCACAATCTCTCCATTTAATCCAAACAAAAATATTTGTGGAAACTAAAAAAACAAATTGTAACCTTACCTATGGTGTCGCAAACTAAATCGAATTTTTGATCTACTTGCTTTTAGCCCTCCTTCAGGTCGTTTTTCCCTTTTTTCTCCTCTCTTCCTTCGCGCAAATTTTTTCTCTTGTCATCTCTTCCTTCTTGATGGGGGAAGTTTTAGATTTTTGTTCTTGATTCAGTAGTCAGCGCTATAGTTGGCGTAGCAAAGTGCGCCTAATTTAGCACCGCCTTCCAGCCAAAAAAATGTAATATGTTTGGGATGCAAAAGGTGGCGCAAAGTGCACCTAGTAGTGAAAAATGATGTATTTTGCTTGGAAGTTGATAAATAAATTGATCCTAGATTGACTTCATCTTCATATGTACCAAGGGAGCAATCATGGTTTCCTATTTTATCTATTCCTTATCCCATGTCAATTTTGTCGGTGCAAAACTAATAGAGGTTAGATTTGTGAACTCAGAAATGACCCCTATACAACTAGATGATTCATCTAAAGTGTGAAATATATGTCTAAAGTGAGGTTTTCTGTTGGATAGCATATTCGTTGAAATGATATAATTGGTGTACTAAACATTATTTACTATGTTGCGTATTATAGGGGTGAGACGAGGCCATGGAAATAGATTGTGTCATGTCAAATGAGGACACAAAGGCTGAAGCGAGACATCAAGTACTCAAATTTTGACTTAACTTAGGAAAAAATGATTTGATGGCATTTTGTGATACGCCCATCTTTTTTCACAGTATTATTGAAATTTATAATGTATTATCCAATATTGACATAAATTAATGCATGTCGTTGATTATTTTAGATGGATATTAGAGAAAATGCAGAGCCTGAGCATTCAACTAGCAAAAGAGGACATGGACGTGGACCTAAAATTGTTAAATCACGTAGAAAACAATGGGTGTTCGAGGATATGACAAATCATGTAGAAACAACAAATGATTGCATTGAACAAGAGGTTGGTCAGGACTATAGTACATGGGATGAATACTTTGAGAAAATATATGACTAAAGTGAGGATTTGTGTTGGATAGCATATTCGTTGAAATGATATAATTGGTGTAGTAAACATTATTTACTATGTGGTGTATTATAGGGGCAAGATGAGGCCATGGCAACAAATCGTGTCATATCAAATGAGGACAAAACGGATGAAGCAGGATATTAGGGACTCAAATTTTGACTTAACTTAAGAAAAAATGATTTGATGGAATTTTGTGATACGTCCATCTTTTTTCATAGTATTATTGAAATTTATAATGTATTATCCAATCTTGACATAAATTAATGCATGTTGTTGATTATTTTAGATGGAGATTGGAGCAAATGCAAAGCCTGAGCGTTCAACTACCAAAAGAAGAAGATATCTATGTGGACGTGGATCTAAAATTGTTAAATCACGTAGACAACAGTGGGTGGAAGAGGATATGGCAATGGATCTTCCAGACACAACAGATGATTGCACTGAACAAGAGGTTGGTCAAGACTATAGTACATGGGATGAATACTTTGAGAAAATTGTTGTTTGTGGATGTTTTGTATGTCATGGAAAGAAACAATTCAAACGGGAAATTGTACAAAGGCATTACATATATGATGAGCTTCCAATTGGTAGTATGCCTCCTACAATCGATTCAAATCCAATAGGAATTGTGGTAAGGAATTTTCCAATTTGATCTAAATAACATGTAGACTTCGTTTAAACATTGTTTTATATTATTTAAATAACTAATTTTTTTCTCAATGGATACTTGTAGGATAAAGTTCTTGGTTTAAAGTTTCTTGGATCACTGACTTCCAACCTAGAGGGAAATTATCATTTATCAGATGATACATCTAACAAAAATATGTGCCAATATACCAACTCGAAAGATGAGGTATTGATGAAAACAAGTCACAGAACAAGAAATAGTTTAAAGATGCATAATTTGCTTAAAGACAGGGGGAAGGTGGACTACATACCCTATGAGAATGAATGTGATGGAGATGATGACTTGCCCCTGATTTTGAGATCAATTTACAAAGAGACAGTTGATCGTCGACTATATTGCGCTTGGCCTAGTGATCAACAACTACCTAGAGTGTATGAGGTGTTTCAATTTTGGGATACAACTACATGATACGACCCTCCAATATTCATGGAGTGAATCTAGGCCTCTTTATTGTCTAAAATGTACATGTGGGATCTAAACATAGAAATAATTTAGAACAAACCACTAGGAGATTAATGTCATATTATGGTCCATCATATTACAGCTTGGTGAATGGAGAAGGCTAGCAGAATATAAGCCTAGCATGTTAGCATATGGTCTAAATTCGAATATGTATACACATCGTCTCCAATTGGAAAGTGGAAAAGAAATTAATAGAGGTCATCTTATGTATATAGATGGACATGCATACAGACACAAAAATATTGTAGGATTTATAAATAGTAGTAAGGGAAGGGACCCTAATGTAAGACCAAATTGTCAATTTGTTGAGGTTATAAATGATAAAGATGGAGATATGGAAAGAGAGGTTGATATATTGATAATGGTTGAGGCTATTAAGGGCCTTACCATTGGGGATGAGTTATTGATTGATTACCCCTTTTTTAAAACGCACTCTTGCATGAAAGAAAAGGGAAGAACAAGGTCTCCCTCAGGATGTTCTTAAGGGAAGAAAACCAAAGAATAATAAATGAGTGTGGACTGATGTTTTATAAACTATGTTGTCAAAATTGTGTTTTATTTAAATTATTGTATAAAAAAGGTAGTTTATAAAATAATGTTCCATTATTCAATTGATGTATATATGTTCATACAATTTATATTTATATTTTTTAAGCCATATTTGATTATATTTCTTTGAAATTGATACATTTATGATTTATCCAATTGTTGGAAAACATTAAATAATGCTTGTGTTTGTTGATAGGTAGAACATGTTGATGAAACACATACTAATACCCATGATCCAAATAGGTTATTAATATTTGGACGAGATGATCTGGACCATACTTTAAACAATACCGGGGTGAAACGAGCAAGTTTGAAGAGATTACTACCACCTGAGAAATTTGAAGAGCTAATGAGATATACATACACCGATGAGATTCCACCTATCCTTAATGATGATGATCATGATAAGGAAAATGCAATGCATGAAGAAGGATTGAATCAAATACTTATAGGTTTCTTTGGGGATGGAAACAATGATGCCAATAATGATCATATGGCTGACAGTAACAATGATAACAGGGGTAATTACCACCAAAGTAATGTTGATGATAACAACCTGAAAGACTCCATCAAGCAAGCAACGAAGACACTCGTGTTCATATTGGGTGCAAGTAGAACCTCACAACTGGCATGCACATTAATATTATTAGAAATCAAGTCACTATTTGGTTGGTCAAACAAAGGATTCACTACCCTACTGAAGTGAGTTGAAATCTATTTCTTACTTTGCATTGTCAATTAGTGTACACAATTCGTAAACATTCATCGACTTCGCTTATATTTCTTTAAGGGGATTTTAACACCATATATTGTATATAAATAGTCCTAGTATAGATTGACATATCAAACATGTTCATCATAGGTCAAACATTCAATTTATTTAATCTCTGGCAATCTTACAGGGCATTAAAAACTAAAATATTCCTTGAAGAGAATGTGTTGCCATCAACTTGCAGAGAGTTGCGTCTGTTGTTGGTTGAGTTGGGGATTGAATATAAGCAAATTCATTCATGTAAAAATTATTGCATTTTATACAGAGATGAATATCAGAACAAGGCAGAATTCCCTGTATGTAAAGAGAAGAGATATCATATAGATGTACAAGGTCCTACAGTTCCAAAGAAGGTTTTACGTCATATTCCAATTATACCTAGACTTCAACAAATGTTTCATTGCAAGTCACTTGCACAATTGATGGATTGGCATGCAAAGAACAAGAGTAAAGATGGATTCATGCGAATTTCGGCCAACTCCAAAGCAATGAAACACAAAGGAAAAATGGCCAAGAAAATTCAAAGATGAACCCCATAGTATCAGGTTTGGTTTTGTAATTGATGGAGTGTGCCCATTCTCTTTCCTAAGCTCAAATTATAGTGTTTGGCCAGTCGGATTGATAGTATACAATATTCCCCCATGGATAAGTGTTAGAAAGGAGCACCTTATGTTGACTCTCATTGTTCCAGGAAAACATCAAGTTAAAAACATGGATGTTTATCTTGCACCTTTTATTGATGAGATGCAATTGCTATGGAAATGCATAAGAATGTATGACATATCACATCCTCCATCAAATAGGTCCTTCATGTTGTATGGTGTGCTATTTTGGACTATTCATGATTTCCCAAGACTTGGTGTTTGTTCTAGTAAGATAAAATATTTACGTATTTACACTCATAATTTATTTTCATCCAAACTTTCATACTTAGTTTTATACTATTTTTTTTATGTTATTAACATTACTTGTTGAATTGTAGGGATTCAAACAAGGGGATATTTACATGTCCAAGATGTGCAGAACAATTTCAAGGGCGGTATTCTAAAGATCTACATAAATTTATTTACGCAAACAACAGGGTTTTTCTACCACTAGATCATAGGTTTAGAAATTGCCAAAAGAATCAATTTGATGGAAAAGTTGAAAATAGAGGCCCCCCATGATTATGGGTCCAGGTGATTGGCTTAAGAAGTATGAAGATGCTGAATTGAAAGCTTGGGAGGATTTTTTTTTATCGGGGTGATTCAATTGAAGAACTTGAACAAGTTGTTCATATGCTAGAAGGAATGAAAAGGAAATCCATATTTTATGAACTCCCTTACTAGAAGGATCTATTAATATCTCACCTATTAGATCCTATGCACATCTTCAAAAATGTCCCAGATTCTATATTTCGACATATATCAGGCAAAGAGGACACCTTGTCTTTGAGGAGAGATATTGCTCTTTCATGTACCAAATTTGATAGAAAACATTTGTGGCCAAGTAGGGAAAATGAAACATATGTAGAAGCTCCATGGATTTTGAAAAAAAAAAGAGCTAGACCAACTAAAAAATTTAATCCATTCAATAAGGACACCTACTGGCTATGGGTCATCATTGGCTAAAGCTTTTACAGATGATGGACATATCACAGGATTTAAAACACATAATTTTCATAATTTAATGAAGGTATTATATATCATCATTTAACATTTATGGTAACATTGATTAAGTACTAAATATATTTTGATATTTTTTTGTGTGAGAAAAAATTACTAATGACCTTTTCATAAATGTGTTTGATAGCATATCATGCCATTGGCAATTAGGGGGGATTCTTGTCTTACAGTTGACTTAAGGAATTCCATAAGTCGATTGTTAGCATTTACAAGGTATGTGGTTATATGAAATGTTCATGTGTGAGAGACATAGAGATATTATATTACATTTTAATTTATGACTAAAGGTTCATACTAATTTATTATTCTTATATTAGGTGGGTGACCTCCAAGGAGATCCACAAATCTGAAGTGCCAAAGTGGAAGAAGGAAATTGCAAAAATTGTATGTGTATTTGAGAAGGAGCTCCCTACAAGTTTCATGGACCTACAAGTCCATTTACTTATACACCTAGTTAATGACATTGAATTGGAGGGTGTCCTATCAAAGAGGTGGATGTTTTTCTTTGAGAGGTATATGAAAACTCTTAAAAGATATGTATGACAAAAGGCACATCCAGAGGATTGCATGGCTAAAGGGTATGTATTTAATGAACATTTCTTCTTGTGTGAATTCCTTGGTAAGGATTTTGAAGATGGGCCACATGTCTAGGATGAAGAACGAGCATCAAATATTATTAATGGAGAAAAACCACAATCTAATGGTGTTGAAGTAGAAATTAGTAAGTAAATTCATGATCAGTGTGGTTGTTTTTTGTGCAATCATTAATTTACTCTGTAATTTATTTGTCAAATTAACAACATGACATTTGGAGTTTGAAATAAACATGTTGACATGTAATAGGTGTAGACGAACGTTCTACACTTGACAAGTTCATTTTGTACCACATGTACTTTATGAACAAATGGATTGATCTGTATGATAAAAAGAGAGAAGTGTTAGAAGCAAGGAGATAGTTTAAGAGATCGAACCCAAAGAATACTCCACTTCCCACTGATATGCTTGGGGAATGGGGCAAAGATTCCACACTAGAATGGGTTATTGAACAAATTCAAAATCAAATAGAAGATGCAGGTATAGATTAAGACATAACAGAAAATGAAATCAACATGTCTAAAGGATGTGAAAGAAAGGTACAGTTGGAATTTTACAAAATGATGTTTCCTTACAGTTTTGACACTATTAACTATTTTAATATTAGTCATTATATTTATTTTCAATGAAATAAATGGTCTTTCACAAGCGAGGAAATATCCAGCAATGTGGGCATATGGTCAACATTATCATGTAGAAAGTGTAGATGTAAAGAGACGATCCTTTGATTGTGGCATCATGGTTGACTTCAATCAACCCAGTCGATCAAGCTCAAAATCTAAGAATATAATTGAAGGGAATCTACAATATGTTTGGGAAAATACAATAAATTGTTGAGTTGGATTACCGCTCTTTTAAATGTTGTAATTTTAAGTGTAGATGGTATGAAGCATTTGAGAGGACACAAAGACATGATACCCATAGTGGATTGTTTTCTATAGTTTCCTCATGCTTCCTACCGGAGGATAAGGAGCCTTATGTTCTACCAATTCATTGTGAGTAGGTATTTCTGTAACTCAAACAAGAAGCGATAGTGATCATTAATCTATTAATTCATAGTTTATTGCAAATATATACATGTGTTTATTAATCAATAAAATTGTCATAACATACGTCTAATATATGTATTTCATTCATGTGCAGGTATTTTTCTATGAAGATATTTTGGACCCGAAATGGATGTTTGTCATACATTATGATCTAATATTACGGCTTGTATTTGACAAAACATTAGTGGATACTGAGCAAAACAATGATGGCGAACAAAATGAGAGAGAGGGATTAGAGAACATTGAAGAAATTGACATCCAAGATGATGTTGAAGATGGTTATGTTCATGCACAAGAAGACAACAATCCAGAGTTAGATGATGTTATGGAAGACAACAATATGGATGGTATAGAAAATGATGATCCAAAAACATCTACTAACAATATAGATGGTGTACAGTCAAATTTCAATGATGATGAAGATGATGTAGGTCAAGATGAGGATGATGATAATATTAAATACTTGAAAGAACATATGAACATTGACAATGATACACTGGATGACATTGTAGCAAACAATAATGTTAATGACCAAGACTTCTAAATTTTTAGAATTATTTGTAATCCATGTTTAAAAAAAGATGATTCTTATGGCCCAAACTTTGAAATGCTTCAGTAATATTATTTGTTTCAATACAAATTACCTATTGAAATATCCTTAAATTGTTCAATCTTTGGTATGAATTGTTGGCAGAAAAAATTACCATTACTTGGATGCTTCTTCCATTCATTTTGTATCAACATATGTTCGTGAAGACACAAAAGTTAATAAAATATTAATGCACGTAACTCAAATTATTTAAATAAGCAACTTTGTTAACTTTATTATTTTTAACAAAAATGAAGGTAATGTCATGGAATGTGCGAGGGTTGAACAACTCCCATAAGCAACTGGCTTTAAAAACTATGTTTTAGAACATAAGATAGATGTTTTACTTTTACAAGAAACGAAGATGAAAAAAAAAAAATTGATAATGTTGCTAAGTACTTATGGTCAGGGGCCACTTACTCCTATAGTGATGCTAAAGCCACTTACTCCTATAGTGATGTTAAAGGGGCTTCAAGGGGTCTAGTTGTGTTGTGGAACCCTTCTAGATTTAATGGCTCTGAACTATTATGTTGCCGGAGTAGTGTTTGTGTTTCCTTTACCTACTCGAGTAGCTCTTGGTCACTTATCAATGTTTATGCTCCCAACCAAAGGAATGCTAGATATGCTCTGTGGTAGACTCTTTTTGACTAGATTAAAAACAATAGTGGTTTTCGATGGTTAGTGGTTCGGGATTTCAACTCCCCCTTATTTCCCTCAGAGAAAAGTGGTGGTTTGGTAGATTATTCTGACAACATGAATGATCTGAAAAACTTTTTGAGTTCTATTGGCCTGATTGACATAGACTTATCAGACCAAGCTTTTACTTGGTCCAACAGGCGTATGGGGGAGGACTTGATTCAAGTTAGATTAGATAGATTTCTTTGTTCTAGAAACTAGACTGGCTTGCTTAGTGCCACTCTCTAGGCTCTGCTTAGGATGGTTTCTTATCACAATCCGTTGCTACTGAACTCATGCGACTAGTCTGTTTTCAAATCGTTCCCTTTCTGGTTTGAGATAATGTGGAATTCCCACCCTGATTTCAAAAACAAAGTTGTTGAATGGTGGAATATTCTTGTTCGTGCTTCTCCCATGTTTAGAATATTTTTTAAACTCAAACACATTAAATGTATGGTGAAAGGTTGGAACAAAAATGTTTTTGGGGATGTTTTCTAGGAAAAAAAAAATTGTTGGGGATAAATTGAAATTATTTCAAAAGAAAATGAAGGAGGGAGATGTCAGTTTTCCTACATGCAACCAAGAAAAGGAGAGCCAAAAAAAATTCTAAAGAAAGAGGAGATTTTCTGGAATAAAAAATCTAGGGTCCAATGGCTGAAAGAAGGTGACAGGAACACCTCTTTCTTTCATGTTTATGCTATTAAACATAAGAAAAGGAATCAGATATCTAAGTTACATAATGCTCAGGGAGAGGTCAATTCACCCTCCCTAATCAGTTTGGTGGCTACAAATTATTTTCAAATGGCTAATGCAACTCCTATTGAGGCTCCTAATCTGGCTCTTGACAATTTGTTACTCGACCTACTTCTGACTATTATATCCCAGATTGATAACCTTGCGATCCTTAGTGTTGTCACTCTTGAGGAGGTAAAGTTGGCTACATTCAGTGTGGGGGCCTACAAAGCTCCTGGCCCTGATGGTTTCCCTCTGGCCTTCTTTCAAACCTTTTGGGAGATTGTTGGTGAGGACCTTGTCCTAGTTGCTTGTGATTTCTTCAAATTTGGTAAGATTCTTAAGCAACTGAACCACACCTTCATATCTTTAATTCCCAAGGTTGTTGATCCTCAATCTATGGTTGATTTATGTCCCATGAGTCTGTGCGATACTTTTTATAAAATCCTCTCTAAAATTCTAGTGAACCGCATCAAACCTCTCCTTGACAAAATTATCAGCCCAACTCAAAAAAGGTTTGTGCCTGGTCATCATATCCTTGATGCTACCATAACCACACATGAATTACTCAATTCCATGGATAGATGCAACTATGCTGGTATGACCCTTAACTTAGACATTTCTAAGGCCTATGATAAGGTGATCTGGGATTTTTTTCCTAAAGTCCTAGCTAAATTTGGGTTTAACCAATCTGTGATCAATCTAATAATGGAATGTATTACTACGATTAAGTACTCTGTTCTGGTTAATGGGTCTCCCTTTGGATTTTTCTCTGTTGGGAGAGGTATCAGACAAGGAGACCCCCTTTCACCCTATTTGTTTATTATGGTTGCGGATGTCCTGAGCAGGAATTTCTCTAATATGTTGTCAGAAGGGTTCATAAATGGAATTAAGGTTGCCTCTTCCTTAGAGCTGATTGTGATTCAACAATTTGTGGATGATACTTTTCTTTTTGGGAAAGCCTCTATGATTGAGGCCAGGAAATGGAAAATTTGTCTCAACAACTACGTTGCTTGTTTTGGGAAATGCATTAACTATAATAAAAGCATGATTTACTTATTTAACAACACTCCTAATCTACAAGCTTGGGTGATTGTTGTTCTTGGTTGTTTGAGTGGTTCTCTTCCTTCAGTTTATCTTGGGTTACACCTATTGTCAAGGAAGTCACTCCCAACTTTTGGAATTCTATTTTGGAAAGGATCCAAAGAAAACTGGTTAGGTGGAAAGGCTCCTTGCTTAGCCATGCTGGTAAATTACAGCTCTTGTCTACTATTCTTTAAGGTATCCCTCTCCATTTTCTCTCCATCTTCAAGATTCCTATATTTATTGCTGAGAAATTTGAGAAAATTCAAAGGATTTTCCTCCTCTGGTCGAGGATCGAAGAAAAAAAAAATTTGCTCTGGTTAAATGGAACAAGGTGTTCCGACCCAAAAGTTGTGGTGGACTTGGGATTGGGACTGTTTCTAATACCAACAAAGCTTTAATGGCCAAAGTGGGATGGGACCATCTGAGGGATAGGAAAGATTGGTGTAAGATCATGAATGCCAAGTACCTTCAAAATAGACCTTTGATTGACTGCCTCTTGGAGGTTCACCCTTTGGGGTCCTTGGTTTAGAGGTGTATTTGCAATCTGCAGGGTCTTCTAAGGAATGGGATAAAATGGAAGATTGGTAATGGTAATGTTAAATAAATATTTGAGAAACTCCCTTCAGGTTTATCTTTTGTATTGTGTGTGCACTGGCCTATGCATCGCCGAGTTTGCTCGGCTTTTTTATCAAATTTTTGATCTGCCACTTTGCGCATCTACTCTTCGCAAGCTTTGGGTATCAGCATTCCTTTCGGATCTGAGGAAACTCCGCTATGCTTCCACATGTCATGGTTACAGGATGCTTTTGTTTCTTGTTTCCTTGAGGCCTCGTCGGGCTATGAAATGCTTCCATGAAGCCTTCGTTCCTAAAAGGTGTTGGCAGGCCCCACATCTTGCTACGTGGCAACCATTCACAAATATTTTAACGCGGAGATGAAATAGCAACCGCGGGCAGTGAAATTCTACCACGCATCTTTTACACCCGGCTAATGGAGCGTTCCCTCCGCTGTGATAAGGTTCTCAGCCCATTCGACACATGTATTTTCTCAAATCCTCGGTAGCGATGGGAGAAAGGTTCATATGGGTAGCAAAAGGCTACCACATGCCTAATGACTGATCTGTTATGCGAGCGATAACTCGAATGAACTAAATAATGCTATTGGTTGCTACTTGTCATAATCATTCGCAGCGATAGATGACACTTGTCTGATCGAGCCTAACTGGGACCACCGCCATCATTACAGAGGATGCACCTGTTCCCGAGATGATTGAATGTTGTGTTCTAGCTCGATGTTGTTGTAATGGCCTTGGGAATATTCTGATGGAGGCATCATTGCAGAAGATTACGAGATCTTTTCTGTTACTGCTCTCCGAAGCGATGGGAGGTTTTCCTGCTATATATACTTTCTCTGTTAATGAGAAAGAGTCCGGAACTGGAGAAAAACACGTTGGTTTTAGCAAAAAGATGCCAGGCCTCTATTACTATTTTATTTAATTACAAAACTCTCAAACTGTGCCAATTGTTCGGCTTTTCTGTTTTTCATGCTTTTGATTAAACTGTGAACTATGCTTTATATTGTCTTGACAATTCATTTGAAGAACTTCTATATATGTTAGATGCAAGTTTGCTTACCTAGATCATGTCTAATGACTCTTATTGGTAGTGAGAATGTATGCAATATTATTTTATGTCAATAAATGAATTGTCTATGCGATAATTTTAAGTCTCTGATGTTTTGGAATACAACACCATTCAGGCCCTTAAATCTATGATTTATCATGCCCATCATCAAATCTTGGCACATCGCCTTAGGTTAGACTTTACTTTATTATATCTGCTTCATTTTCCCTTTCAAACCCCATTATAGAAGAAGTCAACTTCTCTAAAAATCTGGAGGTTACTCAGTTTAGCGCAAAATGTCCCCCTTAAACTAAGTTTCCCATAAGACTTTGTTACCTCGTCAAATTTTGGTGTCAACAGTTTGTTCTTTTTTTTGGCACGCCTGGTGGGACAGAGCTTAATAAAATTGCATTGTAGAAGGGTATATGAGCCTTCAGCCTGTAACTAGATCCCAAACTGCAGGTAACCCAAGTTTACTAGTACCTCCGCTAGGGACAGTCCAGGTCGCTAATTGGTTGATAACCATTCCATTCCCACCACCCTTTCCTCTCACCATGTTGTCGGCCACCAACAAAAACTACGTAGCATGGGATGCCGGAAGTCCCCTGGTAGCCCCGGTAGTGCCTGCCATCTAGGGCGCTATCTAGGTTTCGGCCATGAAAGCTATTCCCAAATTTTTCGGAGATAGCTCAAAAACGCCAACAGAACATTTGCAGGATGTGGCGTATGTATATCTGGTACACAGTATTACAGCACAGAATGTAGCCCTAAGGCTCCTCGCCACGTCTTTCAAAGGTAAGGCTCTGGATTGGTACCGAACATTGACTCCTAATTCAATTCGTACTTGGGATGAGCTCGGAGATCGATTCTATGAAAGGTTCTCGAATGACAAAGATCGTTCTTCATTGTATTATCAGCTATTCGTCATAAAACGAGCCCCCCAGGAGGCTCTGACGAACTTCAATGCCCGATTTCACGCAAATTGGCAGAGGATCCCTATTACCATCCGCTCGACTCCCGAGTTGGCCTTTATATTTTATCTAAAATCCATCAATTCTGACATTTCCGTGATGATCAAGTCTTTGGGAGGAGCTACTCTACCAAATGCTTATGGTACTGCTATCAAAGCTGAGAATCATTTGATAGATTGCGAAAAATTGCCTCCTTGACCTATTATGCTGATATTTCCTAAAATATCGATCTTCGCGCAAGAGGTCACGTCGACTAGTGCGCCCGCAACTGCCCAGTCAATGTACTCATATGTGGCTACCCCTGAAAACATGGCTTCTACATCAGGATCTTCCAAGGATGAAATAAGTGACCTCAAGGAGATGTTGTGAACCATGGCAAATGACATAACGAATCTTAAGCAGAACCAAGCAATGCCCTCGCGGCCCACATATCAAAACTATCAAGGTGGGTGGTCTACTTATCAGCAAAATCAATATCAAGGTGCATCTCGCACTAATCCACCAATGTTGACTGCAAACCAAATAGTGTCGGTGCCTTCCCCTCTGACGAGCACGTCACCAAGTTCAAGTAGGGAATTAACCGTAGGGTAGAACAACCTTATTGATGACATCAATCCATGGTGTTTCCCCTGCAATGATGCGCATATGCATTGGAACTATCTGTGTGGCAACCTACAACAAAAGGTAGCGAAGCAACGCAGCCAAGGCACGATAATAGAAAATGGAGGTTATGTATATGCCTCACCACAAATGGAGAGTGCGGTCCTTACCGCACAAATGCAATGAATGTCTTTAGAACAAGAATCAGATATTGCTCCTGATCATGCACTTTTCTCCTGGATGGAAGAAGAAGAAACGATGTTTGCTAATGACGCATTCATATCTAAAACACAGCAGGTGCAGTCTGACTATAACACACGCTCAAAGAGGAGATTCACCAGTGAGCCAGTTGTTTCACATTTGGAAAGTCCGCAACTCAGAGGTGTGTCCGATCAAATTCCCAGTGCTTCAACCATCCCTTCATCTTCTCAACCACGGAAGGAAATTATTATAGAAAGAACCAAGGAGCAGAAATCTCTGATTTTTCCACCTTTTAATGTGGTAGAGCAATTAAAGAAATCATCCACTAATGTGTCTTTGTGGTA
Source organism: Sequoia sempervirens (assembly GCA_007258455.2). Taxonomy (NCBI): domain Eukaryota; kingdom Viridiplantae; phylum Streptophyta; class Pinopsida; order Cupressales; family Cupressaceae; genus Sequoia; species Sequoia sempervirens. Next base: position 33,052 of record VDFB02278583.1, read on the forward strand.
CATTCTAGCTATCCCAGAATAGAAGACGCTATTATAGAAGGCACTTCAAGAAGAGATCAACCCGGCATCAACAGAGCCGTCTGCCAGTGCAGAGGTTGTTTGTCACATACCGCCAGCAAAGGTTCTTACAAACAATACAAAGGAATCTCTTGCCGAGGATAGAAGTAGGTCGAAACCTCAACCCTTCTTCTTGACTCTCATTGTAGGAAAGAAGCTATTACACAATGCTATGATTGATTATGGTGCTAGTACAATGGTTATGCCTAAACAGATAGCCGAAGCTTTGGGACTCAGCTACGAACCTATGAAAAGAGGGTTGATGTTGCTTGATGGAAATAAAGTTGAGACCATAGGTGTCATCAAAGCGCTTCCTTTAACTCTATTTGCCTGCCCTAGTATCACAATCCCACAGGACACAGTGATCATAGATGTTCCTCCTATGTTTGGTCTCTGTCTATCCCAAGAATTTACTTCAAATGTGGGGGATACCTGTCCTTGGATTGGTCACATCTGATACTTAGGACCAAGCACAACGCAAAAATGAAGATAGAATCAGAGGCTCTACATTCTGAACATGTGGCGGATGAGGCCTTGATCAATTTTGAAGCCACGCATACCTCTATCACCAAGCAAGAAATGCATTGCGTTGATTTGCTAGAAGAAGAGAAGGTGAGCGGAGATCGGAATGATAAAGAAGATGCTCTGTTGAGTGAACACATAAACAATGATCCTTTCGGCAATTATCATGCTATAGGATTGGGCACGTATGTAATTTATGATGAAGACCAGGTGCTTCCAAGGGTCGCCAAAGAATCCGAAGGTAACCAGGAAAATGAGCTAAGGACACTATACTTTGATGGAGCAAGAAGCAAAGTAGGTGCTGGAGTAGGGGTATATCTAATATCCCCACAAAATAAAAAATGGTTGAGGCCTTTCCTCTTTCATTTCGCCTATTCAAACAATGAGGCTGAATATGAAGGGTTAGTCCAAGGCCTAAGCCTTGCGAAACGAATGGGAATTAAGCAATTAATTGTGTTTGCAGATTCTGAACTAGTAGTGTGATAGGTCGAATATATGTGTTAGGAAACAAGCAGCAAACTAAAGAGTGCAAAACACCAAAACAACCTACACCTCAAGATTAGCCTAAGTTGGAATCAACACAAGATAAAAGCAACAAATGGAACATTATACCTTGTCTCGAATCGATCCTTTGGTTGGACCTTCGATCTTTGATGTGTATGCTCCTTGGATGGCACAAGATGCAAGCTAAATGATTGTGTGAGGATGGATGGAAATGTATAAAAGCATGAAAATGGCTAAGTGTAGATTGAGAAATAAAATTGCAAGAGTTTGGCTAGCAAAATGATCTCCTCCAAAATGAGAGAAAAGAGGGGGTATTTATAGAAATTTTGAGAATTCCTAGAAGAGATGGATGGCCAAGATTGAGCCACCAATGATCAAGATGTAGGGCTAAGGTGAGTTGAGAACTCACAAGCCCTCACATCTTGACATGTGGCATGTGATATAGCCCTAAAAGGTGAAGTGGACATGAGGTGGAAGAATAGTACATGACATGGAGGGGGGTACAAAGTACCTTGGGATTGGACAAGATCTCCTCATAAAGGAGGTCCTTGTCCCCATGTGGGTGAGAGGACATGTGAGGAATTAAAAATTCCTCAAATATTCTCATGGGGAGATGGGAAAGAATAAAGAATAAGTAGAGGACATGTGGGAAGAAGTGAAGGAATTAAAAATTCCTTTTGGGTGCATTGGGGGATTAAAAGGTGAATTAAAAATTCACATGGGGAAGTGGAGTGCCTTTCCCAAAAGGAGAAAGCCTTTAATAAGGTTGACTTAAGGACACATGCCATAAATGGGAAGAGGATTAGGTTTGGCTAACCATATGATTGAGGTTACCTAATTTGATGGACTAATGACTTATTAGAATCAAGTGGGAGATTATGGAGGATGTGACCCTAATGATGATTAAGGGTGTGCACATGCTAACCATAGTCAATTAGAAGAAGATGAAGGAATTAAGATGGATTAGAGACCAACTTGCAAAATTTGGAGGATGTGACAATGAGAGAGAAAAGAGGAATAAAAAAATAAATTTTAATTCCAAAAGGGGGATATGGCTAAATTAAATAAAATGGTGTATTTATTTAATTTAGAGGAGGAAGAGGGGTTGAGTATTTATTAAATTAAATACTTTATGGACCCTATGTAAGATGCAAGGTATTAATTAAACAAATGATTTAATTAATATTAAAAGAGGGGATAAGCAACTAGATGAATAAGGAGACGTCTTTGATCATATGGAAGTGGTCAAATTAGATGTCTACAGGTAGTTAACCAGGTCTGAGGAATTTCTATAGCAAAGAATGTCCACATGAGATCCTATCGGCACTGAGTCTGGGACCTGATTGATAATTTTGAAGCTTTCAACATCTAGACCGTTCCCCGAAGACAAAATAGCAATGCAGATCGCATGGCTATGATTGGTGCTCAGTTTAATCCTGTTTCTGACCTACTTCATAACGAGCATTAAGAATGAGTGCTAATCTGACCAGTGATCCCCAACAATGATCAGAGTTGGCAAGTCTTTGAAAGTGACGAACACATTGCCTCGTTTATCCAGCACTTAGGGGAGTTCGCTGATTAGCTTCAATCAAAGATTGTCAAGGCTTATGAAGGACAAATTATGCAGCTCAAATCTAATAAACTCCCGAAAGGATTGGTTACTCTTGAAAAAAAATTTGATTGTGATGATGCCCGAAATGATAAGCGGAAGTTCGTGGCAGACAAAAGTGATCATGAGGACCTTCGGGTCTCCGATGGTAGGAATCTCTGAGTCAGAAAAAATGTCCCGCACCATGATAAGGAAAGGCTCATCAGTTTCTGCGAAAAATATAGAGTAGTGGCCTGGTCCTACAATGATCTGGAGGGTTACGATCTTGACATCATTCAGCACACTATTGAGCTAACAGAAGGTGCAAAACTAGTCAGACAAAAACAGAGGCCAGTGAATCCTAAAATTGAGGCCCTAATTGCACAAGAGCTAACCAAGCTCATTGAGTCACGCATGGTCTTCCCAATCAAACATAGTATTTGGGTATCAAATTTGGTCCCAGTCTGAAAGAAGAATGGGGATATCTGCTTGTGTGTGGACTTCCAAGACCTGAACAGAGCATCTCTGAAAAACCACTATCTGTTGCCTTCTATAGAGTCAATCCTACAAACTGTGGCAGGATCGGAAATGTTCTCTCTATTGGATGGTTTCTCCAGCTACAACCAGATCAGAGTTAAAGAAGAGGATCAGCAAAAGACTACGTTCACCACAAAGTGGGGAACATTTGCATATGCTAAAATTCCTTTTGGTTTATCCAATGCAGGGGCAACATTCCAGCGGGCGATGGACGTCGCATTCAGCAAACTAATCAATAAGTTTATTCTAATCTATTTGGATGACCTTACTGTGTTCTCTAAATCTAAGGATGATCATTTTAACCATTTGGAATTAGTTTTTCAAAAGTGCCAAGAGTTCGGAGTTTCCCTAAATCCAAAGAAATGTGTATTCGGAGTGCTGCAGGGTAAGCTATTGGGACATGTGTCTAGAGAAGGTGTTTCAATTGACCCTGAACGAGTTAAGGCTATCAAAGAGCTTCCCATTCTAGTAAATAAGAAAGGTGTCCAGTCTTTCCTGGGCAAAGTAAATTTTGACAGCAAGTTTATTTCTGATTTCGCGGGAATGATTAGGCTGATCACCCTAATGCTGAAGAAAGATCAAACATTCAAGTGGACAATCGAAGCTTGGGAGGCTTTTGAAAGGGTCAAGGAAGCTATTTCCACAGCCCCGATGCTAGTTAATCTGGATCAATCCAAATATTTTATAATGTATGCTTTCAGTAGCAAGTAAATTAAATGAATAAAAAGAGGAATAAAAAAATGAATTTTAATTCCAAAAGGCGGATATGGCTAAATTAAATAAAATGGTGTATTTATTTAATTTAGAGGAGGAAGAGGGGTTGAGTATTTATTAAATTAAATACTTTATGGACCCTATGTAAGATGCAAGGTATTAATTAAACAAATGATTTAATTAATATTAAAAGAGGGGATAAGCAGCTAGATGAATAAGGAGACGCCTTTGATCATATGGAAGTGGTCAAATTAGATGTCTACATTTTGCCCCTCTTCGAAATACTATTAGGATAATAGGGTTTCGAAAAAAAACAAGATGCAAATGACTCTATAGAGGAAGAGATTAGAAAAGAGATGCCCCGGCATGGGGGAATGTGAGCTGGCCCAAACAGAGGGAATGTGGAGAGGATGCCCCAGTCCAGCGAAGGTAGGCTTAGAGCGATGGGTTAGGAGAGGATGGTAGGGTATGCCCCCTCGAGAAGAGGGGCGGGGGAGGAAAAAGGGGTCCCGGTCAACTTCTCGAAAGTAAGGAGTGGTATATGTTGTTGGAAAGAGCACGAAAAAATGAGAAGAATGGTGTTTGAACGGAGTCAATCGAGTAAACAATGCGCGAATGGCGGCCTCGAGAAGAAAGAGGATAGATGAATTAGTGGGAGGAAATTTGTGATAAAAAAAAAAGAAAAAAAGACTTTAATTTGAAAAAGGAGGGAAAAGGGAATAAAAGGTAGTTGGAGAATTATCTTTTATCATTGTGACAGTTGGCAAGTGTGGAGGAGGAGGAGAAGAAGAAAAGGAGGCGAGAGAGATCGGGCACGATGCCGGAGTACGATAGTGACATCATCCATCACGCGGACGAGAGGCGATATTCTTCACCCACCGTGTCGTACCACGCCAGGTTAGCCCAAAACCTATCTTTGTGGATTTTGCGTCAATTATGCAAATGTTTTAGAAAAAAGAAAACATGGGTTTTGTCTGGGAGGGTGGGAAGAAAAATGGGTAGGAGGCAGATTTTTAAGATGTTTGTGATTTTTTTTGGGATTCGCGTTGGGGGAAAATTGGGTAGCCGCCACGTGGATGGGTCCGCTACCGCGGGCGGACGAATCCACCGCCGCAGGGGCAGGTCCGTCGCCGTGGGGGCAGGTTCGCCGCCGTGGGTGGACAAGTCCGCCGCTGCGGAGGTGGGTCCGCCATCGCGGGCGAATAGGTCCGCCACCACGGGCGGACACGTCCACAGCTGCGGGGGCGGACAGGTCCGCCACCGCAGGCGGACACATTTGCAGCTGCGGGGGCGGACAAGTCCGCCACCGCGGAGGCGGGTCCGCCGCCGCGGGGGCAGAGTGGAGGAGGAGGCTGAGGAGGGGGTAGAGGATGAGGCTGAGGAGGTGGTGGAGAAGAGGCCGAGGGGGGCCGGAGGGGAGGAGGTGGCAGAGGAGGAGGCTGAGGAGGGGGCAGAGGATGAGGCTGAGGAGGTGGTGGAGAGGAGGGCGAGGTCCCAAGGACGAGGGCGACAAGAGAGGAGGCTGAGAGCCCGAGGAGGAGAGCCACAGGGTACACAGGGTGAGGCCAGCGGGGTCGGAGGGGAGGAGGTTGGACATGAGACAACCAAGACTACCGGAGGACAAGAGGTAGACGGAGCCAGAGAGGAGATGGACAGAGACTTAGGAGGGCAGGGGGGCAGGAGACAGCCAGAGGGGAGGAGGGGGGACATGAGACATTCAGGGCCACCGGAGGACATGAGGCAGACGGATTCAGAGAGGAGATGAACAGAGACCTAGGAGGGCAGGGGGGACAGGAGGCAGTTGGAGGACAACCGCAGCAGGGAGCTCCTAGGGTGATATATGTGGACGAGATCGAGCTATCAGCCAAGAGTGAGGGGTACCATCCGAGGGAGATGGAGGTTGATTCATATGTGCACGATGTGGCACCGCTAGCAACAGCACCACCTATAGGGGAGGATCCGGGGGTGGTACTGAGAGAGATAGTGGAGAGACTGCGACAGAGCGAGCAGCGAGTGCGGGAGGTAGAGGCAGAGCGGATCAGAGTGGAGGCGGAGAGGGATGAGTGGCGGGCTCGATTTGCTCAGGGTGAGAGGGACTACATAGAGTTGGTCAGGCTAGTATCAGAGCAGGAGAGGAGATTGGTGAGAGAGAGGGATGAGAGCCGCGATGAGGCTGTAGACCTGCAGGCTGAGGTGGAGAGATTGCGGGCGGAGGTGCAGAGTCAGATGATGCAGATGGAGGGATTGGGTTTGGTGGGAGAGGGGGTGACACAGCAGGTTGTCAACAGGGGGACAAGGGATGCAGAGAGTATGCCGAGGGAGCTAGCTAAGCTCAAAGACAGGGTGCGCATAGTGGAGGCAGAGAGAGATGTGGCGCAGGCACAGGTGGAGGTGTTGGAGGTAGGGAGGGATGTGTTATAGGCGCAGGTCCAGGTAGCACAGAGTGAGAGGTAGGTGGCTGAGGCAGAGGTACAGTCTCTTTGTAGAGAGAGGGATACAACGACATCGCAGGCATCTAGCGTGCAACGAGAGCAAGATTCGGCTGAGCTGAGATTGCAGGCCTTGCAGAGGGACAGAGATGCAGCGGTGGCGCGAGGATAGGCTGCACAGAGGGAGAGGGATGCTGTAGAGTTACGGATGCAGACATTACAGGGCGAGAGGGATGCAGCACAGGCTCAGTTGCAGAGGGGGCTGGTTGAGGGGGGAGGGCCAGGGACAGATGTTCAGGAGTTGCACAGACAGTTATAGGCGTTGCAGGTGGAGAGGGATAGAGGCTCAGAGCAGATACGACAGTTGATACTAGCTCAGGAGGCCTGGGTACAGGAGCAGTGGGCTATCAGTGCAAATCGGGATCGGTATAGGCATGAGCGGAATGCTGCGAGACTGATAGTTGGGCAGAGGGATGAGTTCATGTAGCAGGTGAGCTATTGGAGGGGTGTATATGATCAGGTTGTTTCGGATCCAGCGCAGCACATGGCGCACTATGTCAGTCAGGCCCCACAGCCACCAGGGTCGTCCCAGTCATTAGGGACACGCACTAGGGGTTTTAGCGACTATCGGCGGACTCCGTATCCATATGGCGGTTACCAGGGGACTCCAGTGCACAGAGGGCCAGTACTTGATTCTCCGCAAAGATCAGATGTGGGCAGCTCACAGTAGAGCGGGCAGATGCAGGATATTGGTTGTTTTTGGCAGATACAGGATGGATGGTTTGTTCATGTTGCCAGAGGTCATAGGTGATCTACATCTCTGGATTTTGTATCTTATTTAGCGATATATGATGGAGATGCATTGTATTATGATAGGATGTTTATTATTTTGATTATGCGAGGGCCTTTATCAACACTAGGCATGGTATTCCTTTTATGCGGCTATATGAGATGATTTATGATGTGGTTTCATATATGTACACATGTGTATATGGATGGATGATCTATGCTTTATGATTATGTTTTATGGATGCACATGTTCATGTGAATGGATGATTTATGTATGGTTTTATGATTATGATTTATGGATGCACATGTATGTGATTTATGTAAATGCTTCTATGACTCATGAGGTATGGACGCACATGTGGATGGACAATTTATGTACGTTATTATGATTTATGATTTATGGATGCATATGTGGATGGACGATTTATGCATGTTTTTATGATTTATGACTTATGGATGCACATGTGGATGAACGATTTATGCATGTTTTTATGATTTATGATTTATGGATGCACATGTAGATGGACGATTTATGCATGTTTTTATGATTTATGATTTATGGATACATATGTGGATGGACGATTTATGCATGTTTTTATGATTTATGATGATGGATGCACATGTGGATGGACGATTTATGCATGTTTTTATGATTTATGATTTATGGATGCACATGTTTACGTGGAATATGAATGAAAGGTAAACGTTTATAATGCACCTAAGTGTCAATAAAGACCGTTATGAGAATGCGGATAGGCGATAGGCATATGGAAGAGTTCATTTGCCAAAAAAGAACCATTAATATCCTGAGAGGAAAAGGACTCAAGAGGAAAAGGAACGAGAGTACTTGCACAACCGAAATCATAAGTCATGGTAATGGTCATGATGGATATGAAGGATGCATGTGAAGTGATGAAAATGAAGTGAAAATGAGATTTTACCATCTTTGGAGCATTGATTTTTACTATAGCGTTGGATACCAAGTACCTTGATATGGAAGATCAAGGCGAGCGGGTATTCAACGCACGAAACAAACACAACAAACAAGAAGGTTATTCCAACACCTCGAAGTCACGATGACCTCAGTCGAGCCTGGTGTTGAGATAACCACAAACACATAAAGTTGTCCCAGCGTAACACAAGACCTTGGAGATCTTGGTGGGTCTTACGAGGGACAACTGAGAAGACAGTAGTCAAAACAAATGATCAAGGTATGCCCCCATGCCAGCAAGTCAAGGCACGCCATGGTATGGTGGACCAAGGCGACCTTGACAAGTGATGGGAAGGAACCCAAATAATAAACAAAATTCAAAAGCATCAAGAGATCACAATCAAGACAGCGGGTCCTTTGCCATAGGATCAAGGTGATGGATGGCACTGACGAGGTCTGCTAGGAAGGATTCATCCTGTTGAGACCAAAGATGGATGCTAAATTAGAATGACCCAGTTGATGCGAGATGTTACCTAGGGACAAGATCTTGTAACACGAGGGAATTTTTTTTATTAAGAACTGGTTAGATGTGGGCATAACTTGATGATGAAGCACAAAAGACCGACACAACCTACAGACGTAGGGGCTCGGGGGCCGATCATAGATTAGCCTTGCCTACGTGAAAGCGCAGAGCCCTCGTAGTTCCAGAAAAGACTATGGATAAAGCGAAATGAAGACAAATGGTGACCGATGATGATGGACAAATGCCCCGGGGGTGAATCAAATGATCAACCTTACCTACGTGACAACACAGAGGCAACGTAGTTCGACCGACGGACGCGACAGGATGGGATCCAGGTGAAGACCGACACGATGGATGATGATGACACGGACGCATCAACAAAGGGAACGAATGACGTAAGCTCAGAGTGGGATACTGAAAAACTCAGGATGGGGGATAGGCTAGATGGGTCGTCTAATGCTCAATCAATATTTACCAAGCGACCTAGGATGAGATGGACGAGGACAATAGTGCGGATGAAAGCATAAAATAACTAGGATGTCAGGTAGATAATGATTAAGCCCTCTATGGATGACGCCCGCTAGCAGGTTTTCACCATCCATACTTATCCAAGGTGCCACCTAAGAGGTGGTTTTCACCATAGGACAGATTTATTTCTCTTTACTATTTATTTTTTTTCGATTTTGACTTGTTTTTTTTTTTGGATTTTTTGACTAGGTGGGGGAACCGAGCAGATTTAGGTGTAGAACTTCTTTATATGCATGATATTGATGGGTTTGTCAAGGGTTCTCCTTCAAGAGTAGTCAACCTGTATGCCCCAGATCCATATTTAGCGGCTATGATATAGGGTCCCAACCAATTTGCCTCAAATTTTCCTTTCTTGTCTCGGTCTTGCTGAGTGCGCTAGTTCTCCTTAAGAACAAGCTCGCCCACCTGGAATTGTCGAGGATGAACCTTCTTATTGTAATTATGTTTGAGGTGATTTTGGTATGCTTGTAGATGATCATAGGCTTTTATTCTTCGTTCATCCAGTAGTTCCAGCTGTGCAAGCCATGCAACACGAGCATCTTCTTCGCTGATAAAATTCTTCAGAGAAATCCTCAATGATGGAAGTTCAACTTCGATTGGCAAGACGGATTCAACACCATACACTAAAGAGTAGGGGGTGGTGCTAGTCGGGGTGCGGATGGATGTGCGATATGCCCAGAGGGCAGGATGAATATGGAGTTGCCAATCTCATCCAATGTTATTGACAACCTTTTTGAGGATACGGATAAGGGTTTTGTTGGTCGCTTCTGCCTGACCATTACCCTGGGGGTAATAAGGCATTGACCAATGGTGCTGGATATGGAAGGTGTCACAGAGGTGTTTCATGGCTTGGTTTTTGAAGGGTTTTCCATTGTCGGAGAGGATGGTGAACGGGATACCATATCTGCAAAGAATATGGTAAAGGATGAATTTGGAAATCTGAGTACCGGTGATTTTTGAAAGGGGCATTGCCTCCACCCACTTGGTGAAGTACTCAGTGGCGGTAATTATGAATGTATGGTGGTCGGATGATGGTGGGTAAATCTTTCCAATCAAGTCAAAACCCTTGAAAGGGGCATTGCCTCCACCCACTTGGTGAAGTACTCAGTGGCGGTAATTATGAATGTATGGTCATCAGATGATGGTGGGTAAATCTTGCCAATCAAGTCAAAACCCCATTGAGAAAACGGCCATGGTGCCAGGAGGGGCTGAAGATATTGTGCTGGGGCATGAATCAAATTTGCATGTTGTCGGCATGGAAGACACTTCTTCACAAACTCGCAAGCATCGTGTTCCAATGTAGGCCAATAATATCCAGCTCGTAGGATCCTTTTGGCCAGAGCCATACCATTTGAATGAGCTCCACAAACACCGCCATGTACTTCTGTTAGTGTAGCATGGGCTTCGGTCTCATTCAAACATCTAAGGAGGATTCCATCATACCCGCGATGATAAAGCGTATCACCGATGATGACGTATTGGGAAGAGCGATGAACAAAGGATTTGTGTTGATTACGTGTAAGATCAGGGGGTATAACGTTATCATAGAGGTAGGTGTAGATGTCCTGGTACCATGGGGAGGTGGGACCCACAATGTCGCACACCATGTCAGTCTCAGGGATATCATATGCTGGGATTAAAAGTTGTTCTACAAGAAACTCACATTCTGTTCGGTCTTTAGGCATGTCAAGCAGGGAACCAATAGTGGCCATTGCATCAGCTGCTTTGTTTCGTACCCTGGGAATCTGTTCAAATTGTATAGAGGTTAAATATTTCTTGAAATCATCCACCATGCGCTTGTAGGGTAACAACTTATCATCCTTGGTTAGGAACTCATCATTAACTTGTCTAATGACTAGCAAAGAATCACCAAAGACTTTCAAATGAGTTATGTGCCACTGTTTTGCAATTCTGAGGCCGGTGAGGAGAGCTTCGTATTCTGCCATATTGTTGGTACATGGGAATGCTATCCTGAATGACTTTGGAATGTAGTCACCCTGAGGGGTAACTAATAAAATTCCTGCCCCCGATCCATTGTGTGTATATGATCCATCAAAATATAGTGTCCACGTGGGGGTCTCATCAACGGAGAAGACTTCTTCATCAGGGAATTTTGTGATCAATGGATGAGTATCAACTAAAGGAGCTTCTGCTAACTGATCTGCAATTATCTATCATTTAATAGCCTTGCGGTCCACATATTCTATGTCGAATTCACTGAGGAGCATGACCCACTTGGCCATGCGGCCAGTCAGAGTGGTTCTAGATAACAAATATTTCAATGGATCAATTTTGGCAATTAATTTAACTGGATGGCTGAGCATGTAATGTCAGAATTTCTGTGTGCTGAAGACGAGTGCAAGACAGGCTTTTTCCATGGGGGAGTAGTTTAGTTCGTAGCCGACCAATGTCTGACTAATGTAGTAGATTGCCCTCTCTTTCGATGACTCATCATGTTGTGCCAACAATGCCCCCAGCGCGACTAAAGTGACGGAGATGTAAAGCAGGAGGGGTTTGCTAGGAATAGGTGGCATCAAGATCGGTGGATGAGCTAAATATTCCTTAATTTTATCGAAACCCATCTGACACTGCTGGTTCCATCAGAAGGTGGAATATTTTTTTAGAAGATGAGTGAATGGCTGACACTTATCTGCCAGCTGGGCTATGAATCGATGGATGGACTACATCTTCCCCTGGAGGCTTCTTAACTGTTTCAGATTGCGTAGAGGTGGCATGTCTAGGATAGCCTTTACCTTGGCGGGATCAACCTCAATGCCCCTGCGAGCGACTATGAAACCCAGCAACTTTCCTGACGTGACCCCAAAGACACACTTTTTTGGATTTAGCCGCAACTTGTAATGCTCTAACCGCTCAAATATCTTTTTCAGGATGGCAGGATGTTCTGCTCGTGTTCTAGATTTTCCTAATAGGTCGTCGACATAATCTTCCATGATGATATGTATGAGATCATGGAAGATGACTGTCATTGCCCTCTGATACGTTTCCCTCACGTTTTTGAGACCAAAGGGTATAACATTGTAACAAAAAGTGCCCCATGGTGTTGTGAAGGTGGTCTTATGTTGGTCCTCGGGTGCGATTCGGATCTGATTATAACTAGAAAAGCCATCCATAAGGGATAACATCTCATGTCCTGTTGTCAGGTCGACCAACATGTCAATGTTAGGCAAGGGGAAGTCGTCTTTTGGGCAGGCTTTGTTAAGATCCCTGAAGTCTGTGTAGATGCGAATGTCTCCATTTGGTTTGGCAACTGGTACTACATTGGAGATCCACTCAGAGTAGTCAATTGGTCTGATAAAACCTGCCTCTAGTAACTTCTCCAATTCCTTCTTGACTAACAACGCGACTTGCGGATGCATCTTGCGGAGCTTTTGTTTGACAAGCTTGGCGTCTGGGCGAATGTCTAAGTGATGAACCACTAAGGTGGGGTCTAAGCCTGGCATGTCTGAGTATGACCAAGCAAAGTTAATGATTCCCTCTTGGAGTAGCTACACGATGACCGTATACTCTTGCTCTGAGAGTGACTTAGCTACATAGGTGATTTTAGGACTTTCAGTAGTTCCCAGATTAACTTCTTGAGTCTCTTCGATTAGAATAGATGATCATGTAGATAACTGAGTTCCCATAAGGGGAAGATGAACATCTTCATCCTCCAGTGCCTCTTCGAGGTTTTCACCATCAGATGCGTCCTTTATTTTTACTTTTTCAAGGTCAGGAAGTGCCTCAGGGAGGTTTTCACTAGATGAACGCTTTTTACTTTTCTTATTCTTATTTTTGTGACTAGAGTGTTCATCCTCCCCCAATCCCATAAGGTTGACATATGTATCCGCAGACATACTGATAGGTGTGTTATTACGTAGGTCCCAATCAATAAGCTCGGGGTGACAAAGGGATAGGCTAATAGTGCAAATGGATAGGCATTCGAACATGGATGATAGGTCGGTGTGATCGACGTCATCGTACGCACGTATGATTGATTCCTCCTTGGGTATGTCTTCCAATGATCCATTGTTCTTGGCGACACTATTGGAAGTATTAGACGATGTTTCGGGGCCTTTCTACTTTCTGTCATACCCAATGCCTATTTTTTTGGTAGTTGAGACGTATCAATGGGTTGCAACCGCCCTTGTTCTTCTTCTCCTAGGCCCCTGCCTTGATAGTTATGTTTTTCCATGAACTTTGTTGGCTAGGGGTACTTTTCTTGAAAATATTCCTTTAGAGGAGTTTCTGGCTGGGATTCTTCTCGGTAGACCCATTGGCTTATGTCCTCTTCTAGTGCATCTATCTTGATACTTGGGGATCTGAAAGCGGTGGTAGGGATGTTTTTACCACTGAAGGTGACAGTCTTGTCTTCCTTTGGGGTAGCATGCGAAGGTTGACCATACTCATGCGCTGATGGTGGCATGGTTGCTACATTGAGAGCAGTATGCATTTCGTATTCACCACACCCTTTGTCAATGATCTGGACTTTGGTGACTGTAGGATCAGTGGTGGAGGATGGAGTGGTTATCGCCGTGGAGGGTGGATTAGCGGATGATGACTGGGATGCCCCCATTTCAACCCCAGGACAATAATGTAAATGGGGAAATGACGCTAAAGCGCGGCAATATTCAAATGGTTGGGGGTCGGCATAGATGGTGACTTCTTATCCGTCGACTGGGAATTTTAGGCACTGATGGTAGGTGGAGGGGACAGCTCGCATAGCATGGAGCCATGTACGGCCGAGGAGGAGATTATATGGCAAGTCCAGATCAAGGACATGACAAGTAATGTACTGAACCACAGGTCCCACTTGGACAGGGAGATTAATAATCCCTTCTGAATTCCTTTCTGCATTATCATAAGCCTTGATTGTGATGATCTGATTACTTAAATCCGCTTGAGTATACCCCACCTGTTTTATGAATTTTAGAGTGCACAAGTTGAGGGCAGAGCCATTATCTACCAAGACTCTTTTTATTTTATGACGGGCAACCACGACTTCAATATGTAAGGGGCGATTGTGATTGACATCAATGTTTGGCATATCGTTTTGGCTGAAGTGCAGTTGATGGGATGAGGCTAGGAGTCCTACCAAGGCTTGGAACTGTGTAGGATCAATGTTATTAGGTACATGGGTTTCCTGTAGGGCTCTGTTGAGGATTTCTTGATGCACAGGGGAAGACTTAAGTAAATCCAAAATGGAGATATGTGCAGGGGTCTTTCCTAAGTGATCAAGGATGTTGTACTGGGAGCTTACAGGAGTTGATTGGGTGAGTGTGGGGGCTACAGGGACGGTGATGCGGGCCCGTCGTGTAGTAACAACACACTGAGGGTCTTTGGCTTTGACATGTATCATGGATACACGAGGTTCTACCTGCTCAATGTAATGAATAATACCCTCGTAATTGAGGGGTACATTCTTATAGCTCACGTTATTTGTGCTGTTGTTTTGAGGATTATTGTTGGAGGTGCTCGGGCCTTGATTATGGTTTGGAAAGGTGTTTTGATATATCTGTAATTGAGCATTGGACGACGAAGCTTGACTGGGGTCCACCTTGATATCACCTCGATCTATGAGATCTTGGACGTAGTTTTTCAGACCCTGACACTTATTCAAAGAGTGTCCTTTGATCTTATGGAACTCGCAATATTCGTTTTCCTTAAACCATGCGGGCTTAGGTTTGGATTCATCGAGTGGCTTGGTGAGGGGGTACATGATCGGATAGTTGATCTGTAACAGCTTATTGAAGACGACACTTAAGGGTTCTCCTAATTGAGCATACTGGTGTTTGGTGTTCCCCTGGTTATTTTGATTG